>DWMZ01001257.1:0-17094 GCA_018249855.1 Eueides tales michaeli
TACAACCCTGAAAAATTAAACATTTTTTTCACTATGAAGCGCCAAACGCTACGTTCACTGCATATCTCTTCCACCTCGTCCACTTAAATCGACCTTTACATATATGCCTTCTAGATGGTCTTCATGCCGTTTATTTTATCTTTTTCCAGTATCATCGATACTGTGATTGCCGAAGGTTAATCGAGGTGTCCACCCGCCTTTATTACCACTCAACCTTGCTTTATAAATATTATTTGTTGCTCTTTGACGTGCCCAAACTACCTGAGCATATTCTCCATATTTAAACAGGTATCATCAATTTTGAAGAAATTTAATATTAAGTAATAAACGTCCAACTAAAATCAATGATGTTTCTAGAATAGTATTAAAGTAATTTGATATGAAAAGGCTCCTAAATTCTATAGGCATGTACGTAATTAAAAAATGTATACTATGGTTTGTCTAAACCAACCTAAGCCTTTGATTGATTTGAACCCGTGCCACTTGGTAATCCTCTAAGCGGCCACTAAGCCATAACTTCTGATCAAGCTACGTCGAAATTCTATTACGTCTGTTATATTTTTACTATTTTTAAAGTGTTTTTCCACACTTAAGAAAGAAAAATACTAAATTTAAAAAACGTATAAAAATTTGAACGAAACAGGATTTGAACCCGCGACCAAATAAGCCATTCGTTCAATGAACGAACGGCTTAGTTGGTCACAGCGCTTGGACGGATTCTAAGAGGCGCGGGTTCAAATCCTGCTTCGTTCAAATTTTTATACGTTTTTTTTAATTTTAGTATACGTCTGTTATAATTTATTTATGTTGTTAGCATCTCTGTAGGGAGACACGCGCGGTATACAATGTAGAAACTTTAAAAGCACTTGTAACATTGTTTTAAAGTGTTATTAAATTATTCTTAATACTTAAATAAAAATCATCGCCAATTAGTCAATTGTCCCTACTCTGCTCGCGCTTAAATTTAAATATATTTTATCATCACGGTGCATCCCGCATGCATGCCAGGGTAGGCAGAGGGAACTTGGGAACCTAGTGTTCAGGCACTTTCCACTTATATAGAAAAAAATCAATATTTCGAATAGGGATCGTACCCAGAACCGGTCAGAATCTTATTCAACAAATAAGGTAAAACAATTTAAAACCGTGCCAAAAAAAAAATAACTTTTAAGACAAGTTTCATTTTGTATAATCCATTCCAATATTTTTTTTTGTTATAAAGGTTTTTTTTTAATGTTTAAATTTTTTTAGTTGCTTTGTTTTAATTGTATTACGTATTAGAGTCATTTAAAGTGAATTTTAACTTAAAAACGGCTTTTTAAGCAACGACCAGTATATACTTACTACTTACTTAACAATCATCGCGTGTATAGTCACATATATCTCTTGCCTTCTTAGTATGTATATGTTAGTCAATAGAATTTCTGCAAATTTAAAATAATAAATTATATTTCAATGACACATAACAGTAAAACACAGATACAATGAACAATAGGAGAAATAACGTCTAAACAATCGTAAAGGCGTATTCGGTATAAGAAAATTACTATTTACAACATAAGTAATTTACTATTAAGAAGGTGTAGAAGATTTTTTGAACTTAACGCAGAGGGAACTTGGGAACCTAGATTTAAGACACTCTGTTACCATTAAGATATATGTGTTCCCCCACCTTTCGGTGAATTTGAGGCATTATGTGTTGAATGGCGTAACTCAATGCCGCGTTGAGTGAAAAAATGAGATTAAAAAATATTTCATTTTCCCGAGCGGTGATCGAACCAAGAACTTGTCACGTTAACAGTCACATGTTTGTGCCGATGCGCCACGACAGACCATATTGGAAATTATTGTTAAAGGATTTGTATAATTTCGTGTTATTGTTTAATATGGGATTAATATAAAAAAAGCTTGGCCAATGATTTTTTGTTACAAACACCAATAATCTTATGTCGTATATCAAATGACATAAATTTGCTGTCGGTTTGTCTGTTCTGATCATCTGTCTAGACATTTTTTCAACAACTTATATCAAAATAAGATGAGAGAGAAAGAGAGAGAGAGAGAGAGAGAGAGAGAGAGAGAGAAGATATATATTTTATCTTTGTTATTTTTATTATTTCAGGCAATAAAAAATTAAAGTTATAAGTCGACAGCTTGTTTGTGTCATATACCTATTGTTTAAATCTGTAGTCACAAATAGAATATATGTACATGTCCTTAAATGAGCAATGTTAATATGTATAGGCCTGTCGTGGCGCAGCGGCACAAGCGTGTGACTGTAACCGACAGGTTCTGGGTTCGATCCCCAGTCGAGGAAATGAAATATTTAATATCTTCAATTCAAATATTTAATGTTTCACTTCTTCGCTCTGGTAATAAGACAAAGCGCGGCGTTGAGTTCCGCTACTCAACACGCAATACCTCAAATCGGCGGAAAGTGGGGAACGGAAGTGGAACGAAGTGTCTTTACACTAGGTTCCCGAGTTCCCTCTGACAACCCTGCCTTGTGCGGGATACAGGGTGAAGCTAAAAAAAACAAAAAAATATTTTATGCTCTGGTAACAAGGCAAAACGCGGCGTTATGTTCCGAAATCGGACGGTCATACAACCAAAAGATCTTGATTCGAGTCCAGATATTTCTAGCCCGATTATGTTTGTATTTAAATTTTAAATTTATTTTTGAAAAAATATGATTTACTAAAAAAAAACACCGCATACCTAACTAATCTCAGTCATCCAGATACAAATATCCTTATATTTTGCTCGATATGTAAATACACACAAAAAAATAGTTTCGTCTCTTTTTTAACCTTATAGGCCAAAATCCTCATAGACGAATAATAAAACGTAGATTAGAAGTTAAAAAAAAACCCAAAATCAAAATTAACATAGTTATTGTTGAAAACGTTAGTTAGGAACGAGATATCATCGCAAAAACTTGGCCTTGAAATAACCGCATGACTTAGAGAAATATGGAACTTGATATATTACGTGAGGCCTGTCGTAGTGCATGGGGCACAAGCGTGTGACTGTAACCGACAGGTTCTGGGTTCGATCCCCAGTCGAGGAAATGAAATATTAAATATTTTCAATTTAAATATTTAATGTTTCATTTCTTCGCTCTGGTAATAAGGCAAAGCGCGGCGTTGAATTCTGCCACTCAACATGCAATGTGAAAGTGGGGAAAGGAAGTGGAACGGAGTGTCTTAACACTAGGTTCCCGGGTTCCCTCTGCCTACCCTGCCTCGCGCGGGATACAGCGTGAAGCTAAAAAAAAGAAAACACTCTATGTTTCATTTCCTAGACTGAGGATCGAACCCAGAACCTGTCGGTTACAGTCACACGCTTGTGCCGCTGCGCCACGACAGGCCTCAAAAAGAGTGTTGTGGATTTAAAATTCAAGTAATCAATACAATCATGTTAATATAACGTTGAGTTTATGCCCAAACAGATACTTACTTCATTTAAAGTTACTTCCAATTCAAAATATTTGACATTTTGCTTTCGGTTCAGATGCCAATTTAGTGTTTTTTTTTTCAGTTTCACGCTGTATCACGCACATGGTAGGGTAAGCACGCACGTGATCAGTGGTGGAACTCAACGCTGTGCCTTACTTTGTTACCAGAGCGAAGATCAGATCATAATATTAAATATTTTTTTTTGAAAATATTAAATATTGCACTCAATCGAGTAGGAATCGAAACCACACACACCTTTCGCATTTATATCCACACGTTTGTGCCCCTGCGCCACGACAGGCCTCTATTATGCTTTCTTTAATTAGATAGGAGAAAGTGCTATTATTTATATATAAATAAAAATATATATATATTAGATCTATAAAACTATTTAAAGCGAGAAATAAAAAAGTTAATTTATAGTCAAAATCGACAGTTAAACCACTTTCTAAAAAGAAATAGTTAAAATGTCTGTATTTGATAACTGAATTGAATGCAGTATGTATGTATATGAAAATATTATCTTTTTATCTATTGCGAAAGCTTATTTTTGTAAACGCAAATCAAAAATAAGTTTAATTTGATTAATTAAGGCACTTCGTCTTCACTTCTGCACAATTTTGGAAATATTGAATGTTAAGACGCCTTTTGTGTACCCTACTAGGTTCCCAAGTTCCCTACGCCTATTCTGCGATATAGTGTTAATCTAAAAAAAAATAATTATTCCTTCAAGCGGAAATCGAACCTCTATCCAATATGCTTAAATTAAACGCTCATTGTATAATTATAACCTATAATAATTTAAAAATGAATTAAAAAAAAAAAACTATAAATATAATCACTGTATGTACATGTATTTTCATTACACAGCCAAGAAGAGTACGACCAGCCTTGACATTAAACTTAAAATTTTTTGATAACCATAATTTTAGTTTAAACGAGTGAACTTAATTGTAATGGACATCGTGACTTTTAAGGAAAAAGGTTTAAATATTTATTATGAAAGGTGAATTAATTTTTGGGCGACTATTTTGATACGATTGAGAAGTAAAAAAATATTATGGGTACAACCTCAATCTTCTAAAGAACTTTTTTTTTCTATTGGGAAATGGAGGCACATCATGGGAGGCAGAGGGAACATGGGAACCTAGTCATAACTATTTTGGGGAATATAAGGCAATGTATGGGGATCGAATCCACAACCTACGCCACGACATATCTCAGCTATTTTTAACTATGGTCTAGTATAAACCGGAATGTGGTTACAATATACTTATATGACACACATGAATATAGTAACCATAATAGATATTCTATACTTATTAAAATGTTTACAGACACTAAAGAGCTTATAATTTTTTTTAAATCAAAACATACATACAGACAGACAAATTTTGTCGTTTCGATTTTGTCAACCAATCAGAATATTATATCCACGAGAAGTATTATTAAAAAGATCAATGTACATATTATCAACATTAATATTATTAAATAATGCTAAATTGTTTGTTTGGTTAAACGTCTAATCTCAGGAAGTAGAAATAAAAATAAAAAAAAAATTACATAATTTATTGTTAGAGAGTTCATTTATAGAGAAGGGTTATCACCTTGTAGTGTAATTTTAGGATAACCTAGGATCAAAGTAGTTGCAACATACTTTTATTCAATTAATCCACGCGGACGAAGTCGTCGACAATAAACAGTTAATTCATAAAACTTTGAAGCTCAATAATGAGATACGATCACTGTTATTATTTTTAATCTAAACATTAGATACACTTTCACCCACAGAAAAGTAAATTTAATATGGATTATACAAAAGAGACTAAAACCATATAATTAGTTTTAGAATTGCTCTTTAAAGAGTTTCTTTATAGAGATTCTTGTCTATGGTATTTATATCGTTCCTAAAATTATATTATATACTAGCGACCTGCCCGCGGCTTCGCCCGCTTGAATTATACTATTTTATTTACTAATTTCAGCTACTTTCTTGTTCTATTATTTTTAAAACAATATCTATACATTCAAAACTAAAATTTCAATTAAAAGAATTAAAATTTTGTAGCAATATTTTTGAACTTACTCACTCACTGACTCTGCTTCACTCAACTTCATTATGACCGTATGACGTTTTGAGTGGTGAAACTCAACGTTTTATTAACAATACGAAGAAATCAATCATCAACAATCAGTGGATATCGAACCCATAACCGGTTGCGTAGTAGCCCGCTTGTGCCACTGTGCCACGACAGGCCTCAAAATATCTACTTAATATAAATGTTTTAAAAAAAACAAGTAATTCACAGATAAAGTATTTGTTATCACTGATAAATACGATTTGTCAATGTTTGATAGATGAGTTTTATATATAAATTTTGTTTTTTGTTATTTCTGATGCAATGTATGATTTACTAAAAACTATCTTTGTATTTATTATTTAATATATAATATTAATATTATTATATTAATAAATATTTTTTTTCATTTACTAATAAAATAAATTTAATAATATGTACATAATATATGTATTTTTTTTATATAATGACAGGCATGGAAGCATAAAACGCATTTAAAGCAAAATAATTCATTAGTTACTTTCATTCTTTCACAACCAACTTTCTTTTACGCGTTAAAAAAGTAATAATTGAAAAAAAAACAGTATTATTTTGCAAAAAAAAAATTTAGAAATACCTTTCAAGTGTACACAGCTCTAATTTATTCACTTATCACTTAAACACTTTATATGAAATTTTACATATAATTATTTTAAATTTAAAAACACTTTATTTAAAACAAAATAACACTTTTTTATTTATTATTATAACTATAACGTATATATGTTTAAATCAAGTGGATCGCACGACGGTTGTAGTGAAACTGTTGTTGACGTGACTTGGGTGCTGTTGCCGGTGATTCATTCAGGAATCGGTGTGATTGAGTGTGGTCTAATGTAAGGGAAAAAGCGATTTTTTGTATAATTTTTTATACTAAATTGATCTTTTTTTTTAATATAAATGAAGGGTTATATATAAAAAGCAAGTATATAAAAATTAAATATATTTTGATAATTTCAGATTTTTTAATTTATAAATGGCTGCACATGTATTGTAATTTCTACCAAAAGGCAGATGTTGAATGCTCAATATCTTATCATATACATACCATAGTAGACAGAGAGAATATAGTGTTAAGACACTTAAATGTCTGCTAAATTTTTGAGTGGCGGAGCTCAAAGTGTGAAATTGTAAAAAAAAATCACCAGAATGAGAATCGATGCTACAACTATCTCGTTTACAGTCAAACGCTATGCCACTGTAACATGATTACCACAAAATAAAACAATTGCTCAACTCTTATAGCTTGTATCGAAAAATATTTGAAACTAGTTATGACGTATGAAGAGTACGGTAAGGTTTTTATATGACGTATAAGGAGTTTTATTTCCTTTTATAACGAAGGATAAAAATAAATGAATTGAAATTAAATAATTAATCAGTTTAAATGTTAATTAATAATTAATCAGCTTAAATGTATTGTTATTTGTAGGAAAAAGTAGTTTGATTGTACGTTACTGTTATTTATATACTGAGGATAAATGTAAAATAATAACAGTCATCTGGTTTGGCACATTGCGGTGTTAAGCTCCGTCACGTAGAACGCAACGTTTTTAAATCTGACGGAAGGGAAAGTAAGCAATCAACATGCAATTTTTTGCTGCTTTATGCTGGATATTTCTTTTGGTGACCTTATATGGTGAAATTGTTGAGTAAAGATATATTAATGGCGTAGCGGCACAGCTTTTGTCTGTAAACGCTAAAGTTGTTAGTATGTTTCCCAATTATATACTCTAGTGAATGAAATATTTTCATTTCCTCAGTCTGATAACGGAACAAAGTGCAGCGTCATATATCCTCTCTGAACACGCAATTACTCCGAAAATTATGCAACACCGAGCCACGGCGGTTTTCACGCTGTATCTCTCACATAGCAGAAGAGGCAGAGGAAACCCGGGAACCCTTTGCTATGATACCCCGTACCCATTCAACTCGCAACCTGTCGTGATTGCATTCACGCTTGTGCCTCTGCGTCACGACAGGCATCAGTTCTAGCTAATAATAATAATAAAAACAATTATACCATGTGATATTAATTCAGATCAGACGCTATACCATTTTGGATACTTCAATAGCACTTCAATAAAAGATAATATAGCCTTTATGGTTTAGAAGTAAGGTCTATAATTGTTTGTAGGACAATTTGGACCATTTGTCGACGTGATAACTGTCAATCAATTTAACACATCAATTGTTGAGGCAATGATATAAGGCTCAGTTCAAACTTTATTTACATTTCTGTCTTTTTTAGCTTCACGCTGTATTCGGTTTATGGCAGGGTAGGCAGATGAAACTTGGGAACCTAGTGTTAAGAGCCTGGGTTCCGAATTTTTAATTTGACACCGCTCAATACCTTGTTATCAGAGCGAAAAATTTATGACATTAAATATCAAAATTATTTTTACTATTTTTAAAGTGTTATTCCAGACTTTGGAAAGAAAAATACTAAATTTAAAAACGTATAAAAATTTGGACGAAGCAGGATTTGAACCTGCGCCTCTTGAAAACCGAGAGCGCTTGAACGATTTTCAAGAGGCGCGGGTTCAAATCCTGCTTCGTCCAAATTTTTATACGTTTTTAACTTTAGTATAAATATCAAAATTATTTACATGGTTTATCTATATTAAATAGTAAGAAAATAGTGACACATCTCTCCGTATTTCAACGTACGTTCAAATATCATTAGAAAATAAGCATGGAACAGTATTTCAGAAAATGTATAAAATATTTGTTGCATTTAATTTGCTATTCCAGACTTACGAAAGCCAAATATGTACGTATTTTAAAAACGTACAAAAATTTTAACCCTCTAAGCTAAGAAATGTCTCCACTCTCTAATTTACATAAACAAATCATAAAAAACAATTTATTACTAATATCAGGAATCGAACTGACTATAACCGCGTAAATTATTTAATATATATTGTATTTATAGTAAAATTAATTATTTATATAAAGGCAACCCTAAGGTGCATCGTTGCGAATAAACCCTCAAGGGCGTTGCGCAAATCGGATATTGTAACCGAGTAACGCCTTTGACACGCTTGAACTTCGAAGGAAACTTGTGCAATTCTTAAGCTATTATAATTAGATGAAAGCGGCGTTAAGTTCCGTCACCTATCACGCAATTTACAAAAAATACTATAATTTACAGTAGATATAAGTAAATAATACTGTGATGCAGCGTTGGGTACCGCCAGTAGTCTTAATACTCTAGTAATATTAAGATCTTTTTTTGGGTCACTCGAACTCACACGCCGTAAAGATTAAAGTCACACGCCGTGTCGCTTCGTCACGTGGCATTTCTCAAATAATTTTATTATAAATAATGTCAAAATACCATATCTAAATTGGAGACTATTGCTGTATAATTGGGACGAGTTTTAGTGACGACGCGTTAGGTGGTGTCTGTAGTGGCGCAGCGGCACAAGAGTGTAACTGTAACCGACTGGTTGTAGGTTCAATCCCCACTAGAGGAAATGAAATATTTCATATTTTCAATTTAAATATCTAATGTTTTCATTTCTTCGCCAAGACAAAACGCGGCGTTGAGTTCCGCCAATCAACAGGCAATGCCTTAAATTTGGATAAAAGCGAGGAACGGAAGTGGTACGGAGTGTGAACTACTAGGTTCCCATGTTCCCTCTGCCTACCTTGCTATGTGCGGGATACAGCGTGAAGCTGAATTAGGTATCTTTGTACGATCCCCATTCAAAGAAAAAATTACATTTAAACTGTTTTTATTTTGCCGCTTCAGCTCCAGTTCCTTAGCTCAACGCCGAATCATCAAAAATGCAGGAAATGTATGGAATTATATATAAAGTTATTTTATTTCCTCGTAAAATATCAATCTGTGGCAATAAATTATGAAAAACTAACACATCATTCTGAGAATTTCAATGTTAAGCCGCTATTAAAATCACTTTGTGAATTTATTTTGAGATACGAAAATTATATTTGGTCATTCACACGAGGAATTGGTCCAGTTTTAAGACAGTTTTTTTGGTACAAAGTGAATTATTTCTCTTACTTGGTATACTTTATTTATTATGTCGGAACAAAATCCGATAGGGTTCGATTCCCCCCTGGAGAGTACGAACAACTATTATTGATATTTATTACTGAATATGGTAATAGGACAGATGGCGGTGTTAAAATCTACCACGCTACATAGATATCTACAAATTACAAACCTTACCAAATGAACCTTTCGAATTTTAAATTTAACTTTTAAAGGGAGGGAGCTATTAAAGGGAACTAAATTCATATAAAAAAATATTTAATCAAAAAATAAGCGTCTAACTGTAAGCAATTCTATGTTGTTTGAAATAAAGTTATATTCATTAATTATTCTTTTTCAATTTCACTGTAGCAAGACTGCAGTATGTTCCGTTACTCAAGTCTTAATGGCAACGGAGTATCTTAACACTAAGTTCCCAGATCTCCTCTGTCTTCCCTACAATGTTACAGATACAGAATGAAGCTGAAAAAAATATTAATTCATAAACAAGCGTAAAGTATTGCACGATAGAGCATGAAATTATTCAAAATATATATAATTACTAAGGTCTTAGCTTCACGCTGTATCCAGCACGAGGCAGGGTAGGCAGAGGGAACCCGGAAACCTAGTGTTAAGACACTCCGTTCCACTTCCGTTTTCTTATTACTATTATATTAATTTATATTAAGGTATTTTCTTGTATTAATAAAACTTTCACTTTTAAAACAATATCTGTATATTAAAAATTAAAGCTTTAGCTTAATGAATAAAAAAATTGTAGCAATTATGTCGAACGAAAGTAATTGACGATTTTTTTATTTATAAACCAATTTAAATAATACAAACACTAAATGAAAAGAACGGGTTGTCAAAATATAACAGTGAAAACTGCGAAATCTGGTTAGCAGTTTCTGTGATTTGCGCGTACAAACAAACAAACAAACAAATAAGCAGACATAAAATTTAAAAATCATTATTTTATATAATAGCCCCCTATTAAAAAACGTCCCCTATAAGATTTTTTTTAAATACATCTTCCATGTACAGATAGTGAGTAACCAGTAACAGATTTATTATGTATAGATTTTCCTTCCTTAATGAGTGAAAAATGAAAATTTTCTTATAGAAACTATGTAACTCTAATTATAATACACCAAGCGTAACTGACCATGCCCTGAATCAGGTATATCGATTACATACGCAATTAATTTCTCCTTTTATGTACATTTTATTTAGAACCTTGTCATATAAGCTTGTGTGTTTAAAGTTATTGGGTTTTTGTGCACCTTTAGAAAGGAACATGGTGTTAAGACACTTTTTTCCCAATGCAGAGCCCTGAAATTATTGGGTTTATGTGCACCTTTAGAAGGGAACATGGTGTAAGAACACTCCGTTCCCAATGCACTGCCCTGACATTATTGGGATTTTGTGCACCTTCAGAAGGGAACATGGTGTTAAGACACTCTGTTCCCAATGCACTGCCCTATTTTAAGATATTGCATGTCTATTAGTGTAATTTAATATTTTTGTCTTCTTGAAAGAGATAGTAGAAATATTGAATATAGAATACTGTTTAAAGAACATGCCCACTTTAACAAAGCTTGACTTAACTGTTCTACCATGACTTCAGATTTTATAATTCCAAGAAATTCAATTACAAATTCTAATCACATTTTTTTTGTATCTCGTACATTGCAGGGTTATCAGATGCTCAGAGGGAACTTGGGAACCTATTATTAAGACACTCCGTTTCAATTAAGACCATATCGTTCCCACTTTCTACCAGATTTGAGACATTGCGTTTTGAGCAGCGGGACTCAACGCCGCGCTTTGTATTACTACCAGAGCAAAGAAAGGAAAATTTTAAATATTTTATTTTCTCGACTGGGTATCGAAATCACAGTCTGTCGCGTTTACAGTCACTAAGCCACAACTGTCCACGACATTATTTAATACCTTATGTGTTTTTTTAAGCGTAATGGAACGAATTGTATGTAATAAATTATTAAAAGTCTTGTTAATAGTGCTCATATAAGATCTAATGTGTAATACTTGTTTGGAAGTCAGTTTAAATCATGTCGTTTGCTTCGAATCTAATTAGTATTTGTATAACGAATGTATGATAAAATTGTTAAGTCCATATAAATAGTTGAATTTCGTAAATAATATATTGGTTTTTACCATTTTTAGAGTTAATGTAGCAGGATTTTAACCCGCGCCTCTTGAAAACCGTTACCAACGATCTGGCCACTAAGCCATACGTTCTTATCATGCTATGTCGAAATTCTAATACGGTTGTTGCGACTTATTTATGTTAGTGCCATGTTACTTAGCTTGATGACAACATATGGCTTAGTACTCTATGACTAACTATGGCTAGTTTCCAAGAGGTGCAAGTTAAAATCCCGCTACGTCTTTTTTTTATATGTTTTCTAAGTAAATAAGATATAGGTTCGATTCCCACTCATATAAATGAAATATTTGATATTATCAATTTAAATATTTAACGTTTTCATTTCTTCGCTCTGGTAACAAGGCAAAACGCGTTGAGTTCCGTCACTCGACAGCCAATACCTCAAATTCGCCGGAAAGTGAGGAATGGAAGCGGAACGGAGTGTCTTAACACTAGGTTCCCAAGTTCCCTCTGCCTACCCATAAATAAGTTCAAGTGGACAGAGCCGTTGTAGCTAGTCTCGAATAAAGTACTTTACGAATATTTGCTCGTATTTTCTAAGAATTATTTCCTGTTTTAGAATTTATAATTAATTTGTCCAAGGCAATTTCAATAATGACTAAATTGAATTTCGTAGAACTCTCACTAAATGATTCAGAATGATACTCTAATTGTTAACCATTCTTTTTTTTCACCTTCACGCCTTATCCCGCACATAGCAGGTTAGGCAGAGGGAACTTAGGGACATAGTGTTAAGGCACTCACGGTTTTGCGTGTGGGAACTCAACGCCGCGCTTAGTCTACAAGAGTAAAAGAGAATATTAAATATTTCATTTCCTCAAGCCGGAATCAAACCCACCGCCTCTCGTGCTTACAGTCATTAAAATATTCAAGTTATAAATGAAGGTGTGGTCGAATTCCTCTTACATAACAGATTTATAAGCTTTTTTCTTATAAGACACGGTCGGCAAGGTCATTCAAACATCAATGTCGATAAACAATACAAATAGTTTTTTAGGCTCTTGACATTGACGGGCTATTAGTCCGAAATAGTTATGTGATTTCCATTCAATTGAACGATTAATATGAATTTTAAAATAACTTGACGATGACAATGATAAAGATAGATATATTAAAGCCTGAATAAATAGTATCAGCTTCACGCATATGGCAGGGTAGGCAGAGGGAACTCGGGAACCTAGTGTAAGTCTCCGTCCCGTTGCGCACTAGCCGCCGAATTTGAGTAAACAGTAACAGTTTGCTATAATTTCTCTGCTTCTGTATTTTTGCACTGTATCTAGAGAAAAGAAAGATAGACAGAAAAACAAATATTTTGAGCATAGCATGTAGAGCGGCGTACCACGGGAAAATTAAAATAATCCATTCTAACGAGTGGGGTTCAAAATCATAACGATCGCATTTGCAGTCAGTAAGTGTGAATGCACAATTTTTTTTTTCAGCTTCACGCTGTATCCCGTACAAAGCAGTGTAGGCAGGGAGAAATCGGGAACCTATTAGTTAAGACATTCCGTTCCACTTCCGTTCCCTACTTTCCGCCGATTTTGAGGCATTGCGTGTTAAGTCGCGGAACTCAACGCCGCGCTTTGCCTTATTACCAGAGCGAAAAAATGAAATATTAAATATTTAAATTGAAAATATTAAATATTTCATTTCCTCGACTGGGGATCGAACCCAGAACCTGTCGGTTACAGCCACAAGTTTGTGCCGCTGCGGCACGACAGGCCTCAATGCACAATTTATTTTATTCTTTATTTCTAAGGTCGACCATACTTTATGTCAAATATAATATTTATTTGTAAAAAAAAAAATATTTTTTATTGTTTCAGCTTCACACTGTATCTTGCAACTGACACGGCAAACGGAACTTGGAACCCTAGTGTAAAGACACTCTTTTCCCATTGAGACACTTCGGTGTCCCATTTTCCAATACGCTTTGCCTTGTTAACAGTGAAGAGAAATAAAAAAAATGAAATATTTTATCACCCCGAGTGAGGATGGAATCCACAACCCGTCTCGTTTACAGTCCAACGCTTGTATCCTTGCACCACGACAGACCTTCACTGTACGTTAATTATTTTAATTCCTTTAAACTGTGATATAAAGTAATTTACATTGAAAATGTAGATTTCTTTGAACATCTAAAGAATAATTAAGATAAATAATTTAATTGTTTATTTTTTAATGATTCGTGAACACGAACGCTAGAAATGTATATTCTAGAATTTTAGCTAAAATTAAATATTATTCATATAGAAAATTCTGTCGTGGTACAGAGACACAGGCATGCGACTGTAAACTGAACCGGCTAAAGGTTCAAACTCATAAAAGTATTTTTATTTCTTTCCTCTGGTGACTAGAAAAGTGCGGCGTTGAACTCCGCCACTTGCTTGCTCAACACGAAATGCCACAAATCAGCAAAAAGAGGGGAATGAAAATGAATGTCTCAACGTTAGGTTCCCAAGTTCCTTTCCATCCTTTTTAACAGGATGAAGTTTAAAAAAATAGGAAGAAATAATATGAAAGTACTTACTAATTCATATTTTAAGACCATCTTGAAGCACTTGAAATATAAAATATGTTCCCACTGCGGAAACATATTTTTTTTTTTTATGTGCAATTTTTTTAGACATAAGACTTAAGTAAGAGAGTAACTCTACACCGCGCCGCTAATTATTTAAAGAATTACAGTAATATCATTGCTCGGAGTATAAATCGAATACAATATAATTATATGTTTTATAAGGAAAATAGTTTGAGATTCAACTTAAATTGAAGTTCAGTTTCATTTTAATTTAGTGATACTACATTATAACTATCAGTAATTGCATAGTTTTTAGCATCACGCTGGATCCCGCACATTCCAGAGTAGGCAAAGGTATCTTGGGAACCTAATGGTAGAACACTCCGTTCCTTGCCCCCCCTTACCGCCAAATGTGAGGCATTAAGTGTTGAGTGGCGGAACTCAACACCGCGTTTTGCCTTGTTACAAAAGCGAAGAAATGAATGTATTAAATATTTATATTCCTCAGTCCTCAGTTATTCTATATATTCAGTATTATTAAAGTTTAAACTCAGTTTAGTGACTTTAGCCTACAGTCTTATTGATAAATAGACTATCAATTTTTTTTCAGCTTCACATTGTAGACACATGGCAGAGTAGGCAGAAGGAACTTGGGAACCTCCGTTCCCCATTTTCCGCCGACATCATAAAATATTTATTATATAATCCGAACCAGTAATTCCTGAGATTAGCGCGTACAAACAAACATTTCAGTTTTATAATATAAGTAGGTACATACATAATACGGTACAGTAAACTTATGAAGGCCACTCACTGCCAATGTCTACAAAACAATGAATTGTTTTGAATTGGTGAGATGAAATGACATTTTCAACAAGATAATTTTCAACATAATTTCAATGTATATTTAACAATTATTAAGTGTTTTTTCAATGCAGATATGTTTGTTCGTACATAATAACTGTAGGTACAAATCCCGTGTATATATATATATATATATATATATATACATTTCTTTTTTTTTTCGAGATAGCACTTCTTGTGCGGCGTTGTGTTCCGCAAACCGTCTTTTTAGGTAAAACGTCAAGACTGAAGTTCCTGTTATGTATTTTTTTTAGTTAATCCCATAATTCGCTTCACAATTATAAAAAATAATTATAGCTGTTAAGTGTTTAAAAATATGTAGACATTAATATACATACATTATTTTTAACTTTTCTATTTCAATTAGTTTATCAACGAAGTTATTAAAATTATCTTCGTATTTTTCAAAACAAAACACACAAAAAATTAAATGCGTAACAAAAATTCAAATAGCGGAACGTCTTAACACTAGATTCCAAGGTTCCCTCTGCCTACCCTGCCATGGCGGGATACAGCGTGGAGCGGAGTGAGCATCATAAATAAATAAACATATAAATAATAACGTCAAGTGAAAGCCGTCCGTCTGTGAAATGACATTCTTCCGTACACTATGTGCTCTAAATATAGGTACCACGCGATTACCAGTAGAGTAGAAAATATTTTTATGGTAATATTTTGTTTTAATTCGACTGTATTCGTGATAGGTTGTGTGTTGTCATCCTTACAGAGACTAGTAAGAAAGTAGGGACGCGACAGTGTCTTGATGGTCATAGATTGTCTTTACATTAGGTTCCCAGGTTCCCTCTGCCTACTCTGCTGCAGGATACGGTGTGAGGCTAAAAATTATAAATATATTTAAATGTTCAAAATGTCATGGCACCAAGCTTGACTCAAAACCCTTGGGATTATTCACCACCAACCCTTATTCATTTTGTTCTGGTAATAATTATAAGATATAGTGCAGTGTTAAATTCCATAACTCAATTCATAATGATTTGAAAATAAATTGGAAATCGGGAATCTATATAAAGTACACCATAGAGCTACAATAATAAAGGAGCGATCCGATTCTCGACCAAACTCACTGACATTGCATGTAGAGGCGCGGAATTCAACGCCGCACTTTGTCTGACCAGAAAACAATTTATTCCTCCGAATCGGCATTAAACCTGTTACCAACACGATCTCAATCAGAATGTCCAAATATTTATACTTAAAATATATAAATATATAAAGTGAGGTCATATTACTTTATTTAGACATCTTTTGAAAATTGCTTAAATTCAAATAAAATTTAGAATAAAAGTATGTGGTCACACTACTTATAATTATATAATGTGAGCTAGAACATTCTACTGATGTAAAATGATAGATGGCATATTTCACAGTACTATTGCTTTATAGAAATTCTCGACAAAACAATATTTTGTAGCTTAAAATTGTATTGTGAATACATTAAAAAAAAATGGCACGGGAAATCTGGTGTTATGACACTCCGTTCTCTAACTATTGTCCCATAGTCTAGAAACTGCGTGTTGATTGGCGTTAATTAACACAACAAAACGAGGAAAATAAATTAATTAATGCCCCCAAAAGGAGAATCGAACCCACAACTGTCGGTCTTACAGCCGTGTTGCTACATTTATATAGGATATATATATTTTTAAATGACAGCTTTATTTTACTACCTTCTATAATACTGAATATTCTTTAAATACGCCAAAATATTTTAAATTGCCACGACCTTAAAGTATTTACATAAAAAATATTTACCCTGAGCGGGAACTGAACTCTTGACCTTCATCACAGTCAACAGTTTCTCTTATTAATCGGTCACGCAACACTGGGCGAGAATCACGCTATATCATTACGTAGGTACATACTTGATAATGCTATGTGCAAACGGAAGTACACGTTCTCAACACTCATATTGCACTTTA
>DWMZ01001258.1:0-17084 GCA_018249855.1 Eueides tales michaeli
CCTCGTTCTGGTACTAAGCCATAGCGTGGAATCATTTTTCGCCACTTGACACGCCTACCACTGTCTCCTCTGTGCTATGCGGGTAAAATATTAATATCTAAATGTAACATATAGCCTACATAATTTTAAAAGCATAATTTCTCATTAAAAACCTATATAAGGGTTACCGCAATCACCTCCATCACTCCAAACCATCTCTCTCCATTTTGAAGATATACAAGCTCAGCAATAAATTTTATTAAAGCCTAATATTAGGGAGAAAATCTTAATAGTTTCTTGAGATAGTGGAAATAGTATTTAATGTATGCTTAGGATGTTAGTTTGAGACCTTGATTCGTTTTTGATGGTCTAATTAAACAAAGCGCGGTGTTAGATTCTATTAGTAGCAAATATATAGCTTGATTTCAGTTGTATAGAATTGCTGTAATTGCTTAATGGTTTTAATTACATTCGAGCTGTAAACGAAAAGTTAGTTTACCAAATTTAGAGGTACGTTTTTATATTACAAAATTTTATTTAGATTTAATTGTGACGATGTTTTATTTATTTGTTTGTAAGCAAATTTTGAAAGCTAAACATTCACTTTCCAGTTGAGCTAAAATCTGGCATACATCTTTATTGCTCATAACTATACAAACATATACATTTTGTTTTCTTGTCAGTCCAATATGGCTGCCGTAACAAAAAGTTGGCGTACATATTTCAAAACAAGCCACGCAATATTTTCATTAAATAAAAGGACTTGACTTGCAGAATACAGAACATTATTAAAAAAACTCAAATTCAAGATGTCCGCCAACACAAAATTGCAAATCAGGTATTTTTTTGCAGATATAACCCAATATGAGTATTCAACGAAAGGGGTTAACTTGTGACAACACATTAAATACATTAAAAATCTCTAATCAAAGATAGCCGGCACCATAAAATGGTGGATTTTGTATATATTTTTATTTAACTAACCCAATATGGGTATCAAACGAAAGGAAGGCATTTTCGCCGTGTGATCCCGGCTTAGAATAGGATCACCCTGGTACTGATGGTGTCGTAAGAGGCGACTAAAGTACGAGTGGAAGAGTCACGTTGTCAGCAATGATAACACGCATGGGCAGACTCGACCGGGTTGTTACCACCCCCGGCATTTAAAACCGGCGTTAAGTAGTGACCTTGGTCACTGCGTTTCGCATTGGGTAATGCCGGGCCCCGGTGTCCATCCACCTTACAGACCAGCAACGCTCCTGTAGCTCCTTTAGTGCTACACGGGGCCGTGGGCGGCGGTGATCACTTACCATGAGGTGACCCGTACGCTCGTTTGCCGTGTTTTATCCATAAGAAAAAAAAGGGAGACGGATTTCTTTTTCATCTCATACTTTGGTGTGTTAGGTACATTAGGCCTCATACAAAATCTCTTATAAATTAGTGAAGCAAGAATGGGAATGTGAAATATTGAAGATAATTTTAAATTCTGGTGATATAAGTGATAATAATACAAACATTAGGGCTATCGTAAGGTAACGTTGAATATTGTCTTACTTCAAACATAATGCAGTGGAATTAATGGAAATGAAACAAAGCGCGGCGTTGAGCTTCACCAACTAATATAGAACGATAATAATCTATTTATTTTTATTTATATTTTTTCATTTTGATGAGACATAGCTCGGTGTTGGTTGCCTCAATACACAATATATCGAATTGTACTAGTAAGTAGCCTTGACACTTAGCGTTTAAAATATATCCGGGTATGTATGAGTTTTTGATTCCGCATCCACTTCATGATTATAGGTAGCAAATACGTGTAGCTAAAAATATATCATGTAAATATACCTATACATTTTCGTTTTTAGGAACTTTATTATGTTTACATACTTTTGTAAGTTCTAATATTATATATCTAATTTTAATACCAATATCAGCTTGATCTTCACGTGATCTTAAGATATATGCAGGCAGACAAATGTACAAAGAAATTATCCTACTAGGTTCTCTTTTTATCTTCTGAGTAACGGAACCCTAAAAAATCTTCTATATAAATTTTGTAACATTAATACACATATTTCGATGCAACTCATATTACGCTGCGCTCATAATCTTGAAATATGAGTTAAAGTTTATATTTCGGTACTATTATTGTAGTTTGAAGTAGAAACTTTTGTTTGCTTGTGTACAGCTGAATGGCAGGCATTGTGCTAGTAAAAACTTGGATGAACTTTCTTGTATGGAGTTTCGTTTTTATAGCGATATTTCACTATATAGAAGGAAATCGTGACTTGTCACTGAGTTTCTTTTTTCTTGTTTTTAGGGTTCATTATATCCCAAAATAAACTTTTTTAATAACAATCAAAGTCTACTGTGCCGCCCTTTGAAAAGATCTAATCAAGCTTCTACGTCAACACAATCAAGACATACGAACATTCATACAATATTTTATACAAATTTATGTTTGTAATTTATTTAAGACAGAATGAGTGCATACACCTACAAGTTTTATTATGTTAGGTATTTTTGGTAGACCTACTATTATGACATTTACGAAGAAGTGAGAACTTTCAGTAAGAATAAAGGTTAGTAGGTAAGTGATATGTGCTCAACTGGCACATTCAGAACGCCATAATCAAAGAACCATACCAAGGTTAAATTTCGAAAGAACATAAATTAAAATTCTTATAACTTTGTACTAGTTTTATATTGCAAATAAAACTAGTAGAAACTTATAAGAGTGGTTCATTTCATAAATAAATAGTTCATACGCCTGAAATTTAAGTTTGTCAACTTTAATAAGTTGTACTCACCGCTGAACTTGACCGGTCTGTTTATAACAACATGCTCTTTTCGGCATGTACGAGTGTAAATAGAGAGAAGCTAGTATGTCTTAACTTACGAGATATTGTGTGAATTAAGGTCCGCAAATCTTTACGCCGCGCTCTGCCTTGTTACGAAATCAAGGAAGTAAAAGTATTTCGTTTCCGTAAGGGTGAATTCATTCCAAAAACTTCACTACATTCAAACGGTGAATCACTCAGGTTATTAGAGAAGCAGTCACTAATATGTACATCAATTGTGAAAATGAAGCAAACGAAGCACAAAATCTTAATATTCTACCATACACAAAGTAAGTAAATACAAATACAGCATATAATGTATTTATAATGTTTTGCCATCTAGCGATAAAAAAATGTAATTTTATTGTAATAACTTCAACAATATTATACCGCTGTGTGTTATCTTAACAATAATGAGTTTGCTCCAAATTTATAAGACTGTGGTATGAAATAAAAAAGTTAACTGAGTTGCATGAAATGTGCGTTTTGATAGGATTTTATACATAAATGGTATAAAAATGGGGAAATTATAATAAAAACTATGATCTTTTTTTTCTTAAATTATATCGCATATTACTATTGGAATAGTTGCTGCCCGCATTTTGATTTTGGTGAATTATAAAACGTTAGGTAGCGTTCTTGTCTCCTGTTCTTTTTGCTATACTCTTCAAAAAAACTTACATGAAACAGCTTAGCACAGGATTTGATGCAGTGCGTGTTAAGTAGCGGAAGTCAACGCATCTCTTTTAGTTCAGAGTAAAAAAATTAAACATTTTTTTTTCGAGTAGGGATCGAAACCACTACCTACCTGTCGTACTTACGCACAGTGGCACGCTTGTGCTTCTACCCCACGACAGGCTTCAATAATAATACCCTTAATTTCAAAAATATGTATTGTGTATATAATACTTCATATATACTAAAGTATATATAAATGTTATGATAGTCTTAGTAGATAAGTTCAAATGTTCATAAAGTGACTCAGGTTGAGGTTGAAATTTTAGAGGTAAGAATTCAGTTCCTGGTAGGCAGAGGCAACCTTCGAACCTAGTGTTAAAACATTCCGTTCCCATTAAAATACTTGCGTTCTCCCACTTTTCGATGAATTTATGCACCATTGTTTGCCGAGTGGCGGCACTCAACGGCACTCAACGGCACGTTTTGCCTTGTTACCAGAGCAAGAAAATAAAAATATAAAATATTCATTTTCTTCAAGCGCAGATCGAACCCAGGACCTGTCGCGTTTGCAATCACACGCTCGCACCATGCGCGACAACAGGTCGCTAAAATGTAAAAAAATATGATATAAATATTTAGAAATATATGAAGGAGCAAACCTATTTTCAGATTTTATCATTCATCCAATAAGACGGAACTGCTCCAATGAAACGCTTATTAAGCTGTGATAATAAGACGGTAGGTAGTGTAGTTAATTAGTTAGTGACGTTAGTTTTGCTCGAAAAATAAGGAACGGAGTGTCCGAATTCTAAATTTTCTCCGTCTTCTCTAGACAAGAATCAAATCAAAAATGGAATCAAAAATTATTTATCTTGAGATCATCTGGAACAATCTTACTCTCGGAGCACAGAAAAGATAAGTCGACACAATCAAAAGACGATGTATTTAAGCTTCGTTATTGGAATCTTTTTCTATGAAATTTACTGCATAATACTGCACAGAGTACTTCTTAAGGGCCTACAAATATGAAATTTCTAGGACAAAGCAAGATTTTTAAAATGTAAAGAAGATTTCCCTTCCCTCTTTATACGCCATTTGCAGGATACAACAAGCTGAAAAGATTGTTGCATATGGCTCATAATTTAAATTAAAAATTAAATTTAGCATTTTAAATTGTAATTTTTTTTAAAAAATTAAATTTTAGTTATATTGTTTTTTACTCTACCCTAAGGAAAATGTATATTTTACGGTAGTTGAAAACTGAATATTCTTTTAGATATAATGATAAAGAGAGATATCGTGGCGCAGGGACAAACTTGCGACTGTAAATGCGACAGGTTGTGGGCTCGATCGGGGAAATAAAATATTTCACATTTTTAGTTCTTCGTTCTGCTAACTAGGCAAAAGATAGAGTTGATTCTTTTAACACGCAATACTTAACTTAATTAACACTAGGTTCCGTGGTTCCCTGTGGTGAGGGAACTTGTAAATCCAGTGGTAAGATACTCACTCCCCACATTCCGCCCAAATTAAGCCATTTTTTGTTGAGTGGTGGAATTTAATAAAATATCAATAATTTGTACTTAACTTCTTTTCAAAACGAAAATACATTTTCTTCCCACTTTAATCTGTGAATATAGTATATCCACTAATTATATATCTTAATAGATCTTAAGTATTATCTTTTAGTAGCCCATATTAAAGTACAATCGTGTGACCGCCATAATCTTTATTTATTAACAGCACATAGGTACTGACCACTACGTGGGATTACCGTATAATGAGATAACTTTCTTATGAGACTTAAGTTAGAGTAATCTTTACATTATAGACGTTGGAAAAAATGGATAAGATTTATGTAGTATATTCCTTGAATATTCTTATTCGTATTAACAATAAATTAATATTGAATTGATAATTAATATTGAATTAAATAACGCCTCAAATCCTTTTTGCAATGATAAGAACGTCGGAAAGTACGAAAATCAAAATGCGGTGTTGGGAGAGAATGTTGCGAATTCCATGCACTGCACACCGAACCATTTCGTCTACTCTTAGAGATCTCGCCATAAACAGTAGACTATCAGCTGATGGCTTACAACCTATTCTTAAATACTTCGGACATATTACAGACTTGCCAATTTTAATGGTTCTTTTATTTTTTAACTGGAAATAAAATCTCTTTTTAGATTGGACTACTCGTAGCGGCTGCCCGCGGCTTTGCCCACGTAGAACTCAATTTATTTCATGAAAACCACCTGAGTTTTAACTATCTTCAGTACATCAGTTCTCCTTTGCATAATGATAAAGAAATTGGAGTTTATCTAATATTTAATCATAAGTACAATACATATTATTGGTATGTTGTTTATTATTGTGGTCGTAATTTTTCTAGTAGAATTTTTGTAATAGAGTTTTAAGATGATATTACTTTGTAAAATTTACTGTAAAATTTAAAGCAAATCTGATTATTAATCATGTATAATCGTATACTACCCATAGTGGTACTTTTTGAATGGACTTATTTAAATTATAAAGACTAAATAGATACCAAAAGACTTTAGTTGACTCTAATGGTTCTAAAAAGTTTACATTTTCTGAATAGTCTCACATTATACGAGTGGCATTATTTAGATATATAGTTGCTACCCGCAATTATGTTAACATAAGCCTCAAAGTAATTTTTAGGTTCTTAATCATTTAGATACCTTAGTAGTAGAAATATTGTACAAATGAATATTTTTGTATAATATGTTGGCAGTGTTTCTTTCAGGGACCAATATATATAGACGTAGAACATTACTGATTCGCAAGAAGGCTACATAATATACATAATAAGCTGGTTGCCACAACAGATCCATGTACTATTTTATCCCTACATTAATTATATCTCTAACATTAAAAAATAACAATTATTTATGATGATATAAATGACGTAATAAAGTATCGAAAACTGCTAACAAGGTGTCAAAGTAATAGTGAAGTTAACAAATCTAATCAACACGTCGAGAGAGGACCGAATATAACTTTGTTATTGAACTATTATCAGCCATGTTCTTTATTTTTACTTTAACTTTAGTGCTTTTATAGTAATAAAATTATGAATCTACTAAATATAGAAAACAATAATAAAAATATTATAGAAAATATTTCTATTTTAATTATATAAGAAAATCTGTTTATACGTTTTTTTCCATATAGCAGTATAGATGAATGTGATCCAGTGTTAAGATTTTCGGTGTATTGTCTGTTCAGTGCTTTGCGTTGGCGTTGAGTTCCGCCACTCAACATGCAAAATATTTAGTACAATCTGTCGCGTTTACAGTGACATGCTTGTGACCCTGCACCAGGACAGACCTCTTTGTTGTATATTTCTGAGTTTGTAATCAAAACACATATTTTTTTTACTATATAAAAGCTAATATTAATACATTACATTGACTTTCATCAGTCATAATGCACAAAGCAATAAGAATCGAATCAGCACGGTTCTGTAATCACGATTGTGCTGCGTCGCTTTTATACCACAAGTTAACTCGAATAGCACTGTATTGTTGTGAAATGTACGTTTATACCTTGCGATACGATATCTGCTGGATTGCTTTTATAAAAGAATAATAAAATCGATCAAGGGCGAGTTACGGGAAGTATTTATTACAAATATAACTTGACAAACTTAATTTTGCAGTATACTCATTTTAGGTAAAATTGACTATAATTATTTTACATAAAATGAGTATACTGCAAAATTAAGTTTAATTGTAATGTTTTTTTCCTATGAAACACTTATATCTTTTATGTACCTATTTGGGTCATTTGTCGGATTCTTCGCATTATTTATATTGTAAGATCTTACTAGGTGCCAAATTTCATAATTGTAGGTCTATATAAAATATTCAATAGATTTTCTAGTAGTAATAAAGCGTATAAGAAATTCTCATTTGTTTTATTGCAACTTTATCTTGTCAGAATCTCTGTAGGGAGATTTTTACAAATTTCCGCTACCCAAAGACAATTTGTTTAGAATTATCGTTTGGCAAGATATAATGCTATCTATTTAATATTTTAACTATTTTTAAATGTTATTTCATACATAGGAAAGAAAAATACTACATTTTAATGCTAACAACATAAATAAGTTTTAAGAAAGCATATAAGAATTCCGAGGAAGCTTGGTGAGAACGAATGGTTTAGTTGGTCAGAGCGCTTCAACGGTTTCCAAGAGGCGCGGGTTCAAATCCTTCTTTCGTAAAGGGAACGGAGTGTAATAACACTGGGGTTCCAAGTTCCTTCTGCATATCCTGCAATTTGCGGAATATAATGAGGAGCTTGAATGAATGACACCTTTGCCTAATATAAAGTAGGTAGAGAAAACACATTTCTCGCCCAATTTCGGAGACATTTGCATATTGGGCAAATTCATCGCTTCGTCCGTCAACACAGTATTCATAGACGAAAATATAATATACGTTTACTATATTTTCGTTTATCAAAACAGTGTTAAGAGTGTAGATTATATGAAATAGTATATGACTGTAAATATATTTATATTGACAGTATTATACTATCTCACTGCTCCATAAAGACTTTAAATTTGAAATTAAAAATATCGTATGTTACACTATAAATATTACAAGTCGCAGCTGTAGTTAGAGCGTGTAATACTGGCAGCGGAGCGCTATTAAAATATAACAACTGATAAGAGTATTCTATCTCTTCGTTGCTCATCGTACCATACTGTTTACAGTCTTAATTACGTTTACTTGAGACGTTATAGTATATAAAAACCTAAACTGAATACATTTTCGAAGTTTTTGGTTTTCGATTTTATTTTAGAGTAATTTTCTTTTGGTTTCCATGTTTTTTTAGAGAACCAGCTCTATAAATAGAATAGTATGATATGACATGACAGTGATTTCTATTAACGTAGTATGTATATAGTATCCATATTATATAATATGTACTAGTTGTTGTTCGCTGGATTGCGTTTAAGCTATATGTAGAAGAAATGACCCTTATGGCCCCAAATCAATATGTATTTCTATGAGAAGTATAAATATACTTATTAAATTGTCTACATGCGAAATCTTACTTTGTATGTCCGTAATTCTTGGTAATTGGTATTTAGATTAATAATAGCTAGTTTTATTTAAATAATTATGTCACCTTTTGAATTTCCCTCTGTCTTAACGCGTGTGACTGTAAACGATAGATTGTATGTTCGATTTTCATTTGAAGAAGTATTTTAAATGAGCTACTTAATATTTTCAAATGAAATATTGATGATGATATTGCTCTTGAGACAAGGCAAAGCGCGGCGTTGACACGTACGAAAGTAACGGAGAGTCTTAAAATTAGGTTCTCAAGTTCCTTCTGCTTAACCTGCCATGTGTGGGATAGAGCGTGAAACCGAGAAACCTTCTTAATTTTATCTTTGTCCCACACAGAAGTATCTCTACAATAGATGTTTTGGAAACACAAAGATTGGAAAGAGAACCTATCTTTCTAACGCGGATACAGTAAGAAGTTGAAAATAAAAAATAAATGTAAACGTAAATAATATTTCATATGCTATCCATTCACACAGTTCAATAAAAATATTGTTTTTGTGAATTGCTATTTAACTAGTTCATAACATTAACATTTTCATGCAGCATCAACATTCATTTATTCAATAGAAACTCAATATAATGCATAAAACAAATGTACAGAACATGTTGGAATTGGTGATTTATTAATGAGCTGTAAATATTTAATAGTATCTGTGTTTTAATGCCGGATGACTACTTTTGTGGGTTCTAGTTATGTAACGAATGTAAATCTTGCTTTTCTTATTGAATTTTCATATAAAAACAGGTGTGAGGTCTGTCGTGGCGAAAGTTGTACGTTCAAATCTCACTCGAGGGAATGTTTTATTTAATATAATCGTTTCCTAGCTATAGTACCGACCGTCAACACGCAATGTCTCAAGATTTCATTGAAAAGTAGAAAACAGAAGTGTCTTAATAGGAACAGAACGTTTTAAAACTAGATTCTTTAGTTCCATTTCCCGCTTCTAGATGCTGGAGAGATCGTGATAGCTATATTAAAGCTAGCTAGCTACGAGTATATTAAAGCTAGCTAGCTATATTAAATACAGCTTTGCACTGTTCTGTCGGGGTAGTCAGAGGAAGTTTAACAACACCCGCTATGTGTTGAATAAACAGTGAAGGCAAGTCAAGTAAAAAATATGAGGACTCTGGAGAGTAGGTATGAAGAAGTTGATGAGACGAAAGAAATAGGTAGTTCCTTTGGCTATATAAAGTGATACAGAGTGAAGTTACAAAAAAATATTGTGTAACTTCTATGTAGCACTAGTAGAATCTAGTAGAACATTATGGTGGAACTCAATCCCTTATTATGTTTTAATAGAGTAAAGAAACATTTATACAGAAGGGTTGGCTTGAAGTATAACACATGGAATGAAACTTTGGTAGTTTTATTCTTTCCATATCTAAATCACTACTATATCATGGTATTATAATAAATGTAAGTAAATCTATGTTTAATCTATATATATTTTCATGTTTAATCTATATTTAATAAATCTGTAATCGATCATTGTATTTACACGAAAGATATTGAAAAAAAAAATTACAAAGGACGCTTGTCAATGCCATAGACTCCAAAATAGTGATTTTTAATTTTTTTGTATTTTTGTCTGTGCGTTTGTGTCCGCGTAATCTCAGAAAACGCCAGATTTAATTGCAGTTTTGTTATATTTTTTATTAGCGATAGTTATTTTAAATCGGTTAAAAAATAAAAGTTACATAAATTTAAAATATTAAGTTTGACTAAAATTTTATTAATTCAGCTGAAATAATAGTTTGCAATATATAGATATCGTTTTAAAACTGTAAATGTTATTACATAAAAAAATGAAATTAGTAAATACAATAGTCTAATTTAAGCGAGCGAAGCGGCGGGCTGATAGTTTTAAGAAAATATATAAAAATTGTATTATGAAAAAATATTAATAAATAATCTAAAAACAAAAGAATGTACAATGCCAATCTTCATGTTTATAAAAGCTTTAAATATTTTTTATAAAGTAAAAGAAAACGAATTCATTAAAGCTTTTTCCAATATTTTTATTTAATTATACAGTGTAATGTCAATCTCAATTAACGAAACAGAACAAACGCATACGTATGGATTTTTGGAAAACTCACAATTGGGAAATCCATAAAATATGTTAAAATTCAGCTGCTTCAGATTCGTATCTGTCAGTGTTTCATTTAGTAATAAAATAGTTTTTTATATAGTGTTAAATCAATAGCTGTCCATAGTACGTTAGTAGCTTAAAGTGTCAATTCATACTTATAAAATTAAGGGAATACATTCATTGTTTTTAAAGATGAAATAAAAGTTTATTAAATAGTTTAATTCCTCAATAAATAAATTAGATAAACATTTACATTTAACTAAATTATCTATTGACTCCGAAAATGTCTTAATAATACAGTTTTCAACAATTATCAACGACATAACAAAAATAAACAATAATACCTTCTTCGAAAACAGTCGTGCTGCAGTGGCAGAGCCTGAATGTAACCAGAACGATTATGGGTTTGATTTACACTAGGGGCGCTCTGGACGCCCCGGTAGTACCGTAGTATAAAATACCTCCACTCAACACGCAATGTCTCAACATGGGGAGGTATTTGTGAAACAGAATGTTTTAATACGTTGCCTCTGCTGACCCCGCTAATATTTTGTGGAATAACGCGTTTTTTTTTTGTTTTTTACACAATCATTCCTCACTTTTCGCCGAATCCAAGGCATTGCGTATGAAGTAACGGAACTAAACGCCGCAACTAAACGCGCCTTATAACAAGAGTGAAGAAAAGAAAATGTTAATTATTTCACTTCCTCTAGTAAGTGATCAAAACTACAATCTGTCTCGTTTACAGACGCGCCCATATGTCAGCGTACGTAGAAGTATTAAACAATCGATAAGTGAAGCGTGAAGGTAAAAAATAAAAATGTGTGCGTGTACTAGTGTACACACGTAAGAAGTGAAAGTTCTTTACGGCATTATTTTTCGAAAAATTATCTACTATGTGCCACTTCACAGAAATGGGTTAAAAAAAGCTACATTGGATAAAGTTAAAACAAAAGGCGTTTATTATCATAGACATACAAACAAATAAAACAATTATGTCATTTTACCTTATTGCCACTAATATTATTATAGCATTCCATTAATTGTAATAGAATTATTACTATCATTGTTATCGTTATTATATATTTTTGATATTATTGGCTTATGGTAACTAATATATGAAATATATGGTTTACATTCCACGAAATTTAGTGATAGAGCAAAAACTCCATAAATTGTAGTGCCGGATCTTGTTGATGACGTTTGAGGATTGTTTTTCTGATGCAAAATTGACATTAAAATCTCCACTTAAAATCACCGGCATTTTATCATTATTGATACTGAGTAAAGCGGCACCTTCACTTGTATTCGGCAACAATGAATGGTGAAGAAAATTAATAATATCGTCCAACTTTTGATTAGGAGATATATACAATGCAACAATCAAAATTTTCATCCCATTCTCCATTTGGCATTGAACCATACATAAATCACCAACTGCTGATGTTAGTGACCCATGAAAGTCAGGAGAAAAAAATAAATACCATAATCACACCCACATGTTGGTGTATTAGAAAATACACTCAAAAACTAAGGTTAACCTTAAATAACTTACAAAAAAATAAATACCATAACCACACCCAAGAAAAAGAGATATAATTACTTACGTTTGTTAGAAATCCACTGGAATTAGAATTAAAATAAATCCTTTGATTTGCTGATTACTTTAGTATGGATATATTATTTATCACGTCACAATTGAGTTTTATAAATAAAAATAAACATGGCGCGTAACAGAAAAATGCGACGCGTAACCAAAAAATGTGACGGTAAATTTTTATCCAACGCCGATAAAGAAGTTTCTTGAATTTTGTGTCAAGGAGATCGAACCCACAACCTGTCGCGATAATATAAGTTTATTATGCTTTTCTTAAGATTTATTTATGGTTTTTATTTCCCTATAAAGTATACAATTAATTTAAAAATAAACATTGCATACTTGTGATGTTCCGATTATCCCTCTACAAGTATAAAAAAGAATTTGTTTAGGTATTCTTGGTATTTTAGGGTTGACCTTTTAGATTACGGAAAATACCCTAAATTGTTGTGGTTATTGATCAAATAACTTCAGAAAGCGGATATAATAAGGCAAAATATTTAGGTCTAAGTGTGATTATTATTTAAGTATTTCTTTAGCTTTACGCTATATCTTGCATATGGCAAGCGTAGCTAGTTTCTTCTTTTTTACTTTTTCTAAATAAGTACCTATTTATTTTTTATTATGAAGTATTTTAAAATCAAATATCGATTAATATGATTGTTGCGTATATAAGTGAATATGTGAGACGCAGCGTGAAAAAAATGTTAAGTATTACCTGTCTTACTACTCTTACTTACATGTCTTACTATACGATACTCGATCTATTAAACTGACTTAGGTCTTACTTAAGGCCTATCGTAACACTGGGGCGTAAGCTTTCGACTGTGAGCACGATAGGTTGTGGTCACAATCCTCACTCTAGGAAATTAAATATTTTTAATATTTTCATTTCTTCGCTCTGCATCATATTTGATGTAAAATGGGAAATGGAAGTATTTTAATAGGAACAAAGTGCCTTAACACTAGCTTCCCAGATTACCTCTGTCTACTCTACTACGTACGGTGTTGAAACTTCGAACCCTCAACCAGTGTTTACAGTCAACCGTGCTGTTTATTGTGCCATTATACTCTGCTTCACGCTGTACCCCGCGCGTGGCAGAGCACAAGCAGAGAGAGCCTGGAAACCTATTGTTAAGACTCCGTTCCGTTCCCCACTTTTCACCGAATTTGAGGCATTGCGTGTTGAGTGGCGGAACTCAACGCCGCGTTATGCCATGTTAGCAGAACGAAGAAATGAAAATATTAAATATTTAAATTGAAAATATTAAATATTTCATTTCGTCGAGTGGGGTTCGAACCTATAATCTATGGCTTGCAAGACAGGCCTCCATATTCCACTGATTTAAATGGGTATCGAACTCACAATCAGCGTTTTACAGCCAATCGCGCTGTTCCATTGCGCGATAATAGCTTAAATAATTATAAATATAAATTTTATTCTGGAAGTAATTAATTGAAGAATCCTAGAAGTAAACTACAAATTTAAAACCTATTATAAGTTACATGATCCTTAAATCTAAACTTTGTTAGAGACTGAGCTCTTATCGTAATAAACTTGCGTATTTTTCGTACATTTAAATTTTTATCCAATTTATATATAATAATATAATATTATGTTGAAGTGGTTATTAAAAGTTTATAAGAATAAAATGCAGGTCTTTTAGTTAAGTAACCTACCTGAGATATGTTACTTTAATTTTTTTCAGCTTCACGCTGTATCCCGCATGTAGCAGGATAGGCAGAAGGAACTTGGGAACCGAAGGGAAAGTGGGGAAAGGAACGGAGTATCTTAACACTAATAAGATACTCCGTTCCGTTCTCTACTTTCCACTGAATTTGAAACATTGAGCGTTGAGTGGCGGAACCTAACGGCGCACTGGCATTTTGTTTTTTACCATAGCGAAGAAATTAAGAAATTGAATATTGCATTGAAAAATATTAAATACTTCATTTACTGGAGTGGATTTCCAGCCTATCGCATTTACAGTCCGATGCTTGTACCACTGTGCCACAGCAGTTTTTTTTTAAACTTATAATCTTATTTAAATTATAACAAATGAATTCTTAACAAAACAAAAAACTTAACTGCATAAATTAAATTAATAAACCTAGTAACATTCGCTGATGCGAATGTTACTAGGTTTATTAATCAAGATAGATCCAAAATCGGTTGACTAATTTAATAGTTAGAAGAAAATAAAGGAACAGATACACATACATATATTCAAACGAGCTATCAACAACATAATTGCTCAACATAATTTAAGTTATTTTTAATTGAAAATATATTCAATAATAAATACTTTGTATAGTAAAATAAATCTCAAATATTTAATTCGCTCTTCCTCAGTTTTGCTTAATTTATGTCACTGCCAATATTATATTTAACTTGAACTGATTTCGCAAGTAATTGATGTTTTAAAATGTATATAGAATATTTTTTTTTTCTTATCTTAAACAACATTTGTATTCAATATATTTCATATATGGAACTACGAGCAATGTATGTGTATAAGTCAGACTTATATATATTTTATTTTATTAATGAGCTAATGATTAATATTATATATTTCTTTTTAAGTTCTGTACCAATAAAGGTAAAAACGGAACCATTATGGTATTACGTATCAGCCGTCGCATGCGCTAGCGATCGGATCGGTAACGGTTAACTCCGCGACAATGTCTGAGCAAAATGTGAATACGCTAAAGTGTGCGAACTGTAATATTGTGATAAGTGAATTATTATCATTTATACAAAATAAAATTTCTGTTATTGACAATGAAAGTTTAATAAGAATTTGTGCAACTGCTTTTTCGGAAGAGGAGGTAGAATGTGCAAAAAATTTACTATTTGCGTCAATTAAAACAAACCTGAAGAAAGTGTCAAGATGTAAAAATGGAAAATTAAACAAGGATTTAGAGGATATGATTTGCGTTTTCAAAGTTACTGAACCGGATTTAATCCCTATTTTTGTTGCTCGAGATCTACATAAACTACCGCCGGTTACCTTCGACCATGTCGATGTTACAAAATTATTAAAAGACCTGCTAATTTTGCGGACTGAGATAAACGAAATGAAAAACAGCTTCGTTACTACGAAACAGCTAGATGAATTAAAATTGAATTTAGAAAAAAATGAACCCACGGCATCGTTCTTAACATCTAATATTAATTCGAAAAAGAGAGGAGGGTATGTACTTGATAGTGGGCCTATAGGTCTATTACCAGCTGAGATCGACACAATAACGGCAAGTCAAAGCGCGGAGCGTACGGAGTCACCAAAGTATCGTTATCTCGCTCACGCTCATAAAAAGGACGTCGGAAATAAAGACAGTGCGTGCACACCCATGAATTCAACATTGGTTGAAAACGTAATATGCACCGATATGATCGAGACGGAGGCACAGGCGGCCATATACCATACGTGTACAAATACAGAAAAGAAACAACTCACGATTGCTGATATTGCTAAAAATGGAGAATGGAAAACACAGAATACGAAATCTAATGAGTGGATTACTGTTCAAAATAGAAGGTATAGGAATCGGTTTGCTGGAAAAACAGGGAAAGCAGCTACGGACAATGCCGAAAAGTTTAAAGCGGCTGAAGTTAAAATCCCGTTGTTTATTTCAAATGTAAACAAAGAGACTGCAGAAGAGGATATTTGTGAATATATAAAAAACAAAACGTCGGAAGTCGTTTCACTTGAAAAAATAAGAATGAAAAAGGAAAGACCATATAATGCATACAAAATATTTGTAAATAAAAATAAATTAAAAATATTTTTGAATGATCAGATATGGCCCGATGGTATTACTTTCAGGCGTTTTATTCATTTTAAGTACAGAAAAGAAGAAGGAAAATCTTCTTCACACAACTAATATAACACAATAAATGGATAATTCTACAAAATTGAGTATAATAACATTTAATTGTAAAAATGTCAAGAGGTCACTGAACTGTGTGCGATCACTGTGCATGACAGCTGACATAGTATTGTTACAAGAAACTTGGTTATATCCACATGATTTATGCTATCTAGAGAATATAAATCATGAATTCAGTTACACTGCAAAGTCTTCGGTGGACACATCAGCTGGTATTTGTAAAGGAAGACCTTACGGAGGACTTGCAATATTATGGCGTAAAAGTGCATTAAAGTGTGTGACTATAGTGCAATGTGACAGTGATCGGATTTGTGCAATAAAAGTAGTAGTAAATGACAAATGTTTTATGATTATAAATACGTATATGCCGACGGATTGTAGTGAAAACCTCCCCGGTTTTACGAATTGTCTCAGTGAAATTATTTCTATAATACAATACAATAATATTGAATCTGTTTATGTGTTGGGGGATTTCAACGCGCACCCAGGTGAGCCATTTTTTAAAGAACTTCTTAGTTTTTGTACTGAGCAAGAATTGTTGTGTGCAGATACTAATCTCCTTGGTATCTCATCAAAAACATATACATATATAAGTGACTCGCATGGGTGTCAGCGTTGGCTAGATCACTGTCTTGTAACTCATTCGGCGGCAAGAACAATTGTAAACATTAAAGTTATGCTTGATACGTATTGTTCAGATCATTTTCCTTTAAAGCTAGAGTGTGATATTAATATAATTAGATCAAAATCTAGTGTGATTAAGCCTACGAATAGCGTTATTCGGTGGGGGGAAAGAAATACTGAGGATATTGCAAGATACGCACAGTTATGTAATAATAAGTTAAAAAATGTTGAGTTTCCTACACAATTTAAACAATGTGCGGACTATTTT
>DWMZ01001259.1:0-17082 GCA_018249855.1 Eueides tales michaeli
TTGTTACAAAGAAAATTGGTAAGTTATATTGATATAGTAAAAAAAATGTATATATTTTTAATATATATTTTAAATTTTCCATAAGTTCAACGTCTGCTGTACCTATAACAAATGCTGCATAGGCAACAGACATATTGTAGGACAAAGATATTATCTTTTGGTAATCGGTGAATATAAATTTTAACTTTTAAAAGGTATATTTTGTTAATATATATGTATGAAAGGAGTTTTCCACGTTACTATTGCTCGTACTATTTAAATTTCCTCCATCCAATCAAATTTATTTATAAATTATTTTATAGGATAGGTAAAGTGTAATCAATGGTACCTATCATCAGATGGGTATTGTGGTATGGTCACTTTTATAATCAGTCTATGGAATCCATCTCATTTTGTAAATACTATAGAACGAGATGCCGAAGACAGAATAGAGTGGGAGCGAGAAGGAAAACGTGTTATGTATTATTATTCGAGCGTCGAATCGGGAGAAACCTGCGTGCGGGCCTCACGGGCGGCCGCCGCGCCCCTCGCCCCGCGCCCCGTCGATCATATGGTCGCGCGGCGCGGGCGGCCGGCCGGCCTCACAGTGACTCAGGCTCTCGCCGCCGTTGCACCTCCTCGCGCCGTCTCCGTTCGCCGCACAGCACACACGCTAGTACGCACAGCTCGCACAGCCCACTAGCCCGAGCCATGGAGCTGCTGTGTGCGGAGCGCGTGAGCCCCGCCAGCGCCGGCGCGCCCGCAGCCCCGCTCGCACCCGCGCCCGCCGCCGCCGCCGACCCCGTGCTGCTGCGCCGCCGCGTGCTGGACAACCTGCTGCGCACGGAGGAGCGCTACGCCGTGTCCGCCAACTACTTCGGTACCGTGCAGACCGAGCTCACGCCACACATGCGCCGCCTCGTCGCCGAGTGGATGCTAGAGGTGAGGCGCCACACCGCACCCACACCTCGCGCCGTCGTTCGCCATTTTGTTACTCAGCACTGTGCACTTGTGAGCCACGTGTAGCTCCTCACCATCTCCCTTCGCGATGACGCTCGTGGCTCTCGTATGCTTTGGCCGCAGTCGTTAATCTGGCTATAGATATTGGTAAAAAGTTACAGTAATTCCTTCGAATATCACCATCTTCTATCCACACAAAATGTCATAAAATAGTCTTTGTTTACACGATCAGCTGATTGTGTTTTCGTTATCTACGTATAAGATTCTTATTGGATTTTATTAGATTGGTAAATTAAATGGTTATGCAGCTCATAATAACTAATTAGTAAGTCTTTTTTCAAAATAACATAATGAATTGAAAAAATATGTTAATATTTATGATATTAAAATATGAAAGATTTTCTCTCACATTTTTTTGAAAGGCTTAAAGAAATGATAAAAAAATGTAATGTTGTTAAGTAGTTGTACATTACGTTGGCTCAGAACGTGGCTCGAGCGGTATGGCGGCGGTGCGCGAGGGGCCCCGGCCGGAACGCGCAGGCGGTCGCCGACCGATGCGACTTGCTCGTTCTATTTGAATAATCAGCTGATTTTGACACGCATACAGCTGACGCCGGACGCATATTATCTTTCCCTTATGTATCTTCATTTACTATACATAACATAAACAATATACATTGCGTGTTTATATAAATTGAAAATAGATGTTAGATAAGATTGTTCATCTATGACGTGTGAGATATACGTTTACACACATATCTATAATTATCATCAAGCATCCATTTTTAGAAAATTTGATTTCTGTCTAATAAATGATATTAGTAAGGAAATTAATAATGTAACAAGTTTGAATATGACCGTCAATCAGCTGTAAAGTGTAGCTCGGCCACGTGGGCCCGAGCGGCGAGCGCGACGGTTGCGCTGACGTCATGCAACGATGGCGGCGCATCGCGCATGTTCCTCCTACTTTACAGAGTTTACCGACACCTCGTGGTTGCGTACTGTCTAAACCAGTTGCATACCTACCAAATTTCAGCACAAGCAGACCGAAACAACTCCTGTGGAGAAGTAAGGTCAACGACACGATATTGTTACCAATATCAAAATGTCACTTGTATTTAAATAATCGTATTTCTAATCAACGGTCATTCTCTCTACTTTAATACAACTGTATCTGTTTAACTAAACAACATTCAAAAAGATATTTACTTATGTAAAAAGGCAACCATTTTACTAGAGTACAAGTACAAATGCTAATCAATTTCATATTCGAGAAACAATTAAGATACTCCATTGTAATGTTATCATTATCGCCTTTCACAGGAATTTTAAACATTGCAAGATTAGATTTATATTGCCAGTTTTCAAAATGTAGAATTTGTTTGTGAATAGAGTGCTAACTCGCAGTCGCATGAGTGCTAACGCTAAGTAGGAAGTTCGTAACAGAACAATGGCCTGTTTTACTGAGACATACGTTAATCAGCTGACAGGTCCAGCGTGAGACATTCAGCTGAGTGAGCCATGAGATATGCATATTTTCTCGAGGCGCGGCTATTATAAAATCAGAATCAGTGCACTCGGATTACACCGTGCGAAACTATGCGGGGACAAATTACATCTCTTATTGCATTCTACATATACACTACTACAATTACTAGCTTGGTGCGGTATCTCCAGCTTTCACTTTTTATACGATATCTAGTAACTTAAATAATTTATCTTAGTAATTTTGAACATATTACTACAAATCAACAAGTTCATCCTGACTTTGTTTGGTTTTTTGAACAACATTTATTCAGCGAATGACGTCCAGTAGGTAAAGTGCTTTAGATAAGAAAGTCGACTAGTTTGAAAGTAATGTACTCAGTATTGGTAGCGATACGAGTTAAACATAACTTTGTGCTTTATATAGGTTATCGGGAATTCCGGATGATAAACTTTATACTGGGCGTGTCGATGTCTTGAGTTTTCATTTCTTGTAAAGTTTCAGTTACTAAACAGTATTTACTTTTTCAGGTGTGCGAAGACCAGAGTTGTCAAGAAGAAGTGTTTCCTTTAGCTATTTCGTACCTGGATAGATTTTTGAGTACATGCACTGTCGGCAAGAGTCAGTTGCAATTACTTGGGACTGCATGTTTACTACTTGCCTCCAAACTACGAGAACCAAGCTCTCGTGGCTTGCCAGCCGAGTTGCTCGTCTTCTACACAGCCAATAGCATCACATTAACGGACCTTTGTGTAAGTTTACTGTATTTTTTAAGAAAATATTTATTATAAAGTTATTATATATTTAACGTAAGAAATCTAATAGGTGTTGTGTTTAATAAAAACGTTATTGTTGCTTAAACATAATGCGAGAATATTTACTACTTAGTATGGGAATATAACTGTAACATTGTTATGCAGCTAAGGTAAAATTTACACAGGTTTTGCTGAAGTTTTTGTTAGAGATTTTAAACCTTGAGGTACATTAACGCTTCACAGGCGATTACATTTCCACTATACCTTAAGCGGACTTAATCGTTAACGGTACGTAATAGGGATGCAAAAGCGGTTGTTACGTTTTAATTAATTTCTTTTGACGTTAAGTGTCTAATAATGTTGTAAAAATAATGTAACTGGCTCGATCAATTGTAGCATAGTTCTATAATGCCTCGCTCGAAGCTCCTTGCTCGCGCACAGTTCAAGGCATATCACGCTCATGAAGTTACCAGACGCTTTCGTGTCGTTCACTCGGCTGATTTCTAACTTGCCTCTGAACAACCGTGAGAGATCGGAATTCCAGATTTATGACGGTACAATTTTTAATAGGATGAAATGTATAATTTTATTTCAATTCAAATACTTTTTGAAGTCCTAGAAAGTATTTGAATACTGTAAGCTGTTATTGAAAAGGAAGGACTTACATGTCTATGTCTATGCTATTTTACGTGAATACTACAGCAATTTACAATGTTATAAAAATCGTAGTACTGTGTATTTAGAAATTATTCCTCTCTGTATTAAATTAAGTAAATTTATTTACGTAATTTGATTTTAAATAATATATTAAGTTAAAAATTAGCTCAAAGCTACACTGTGGGAATGTTGTCTAGCCCGCTTGTTTCCTAATTGCAAAGGGCGTTGGCATTCGCTCGGTTTCGTAATAACACGTGGTTATATCAGTATGTTGGCGTGAATTGGCAGTACGTAGGAACATACTATATTCATTATTCGTACAAAACGATTATATTTGTTATGATTGCACAAACTAAGCATTATACTTAGGCCACTCTATACTATGTTACTTTGTAAGTAACATTTTTATAAGTTGTATATTTAGCCATAACAATGTACAATGTACGTTGCATTTCGGGCGCGACCCGGCCACCCGACGGGGCCTCAAGCGCCACTGTCGTTTTGCGTTTAGTAGATAATAAGTGCACCGCACATCTTTGCTCGCTGACCTGCTTGTTTTATGAATTGCATATCACAGATACGCACTTATTTACGGCGTAGTAACGTTTTACAGTATAATGATCAAGTCAGTTGCGATTAGTTACGAGTATGAAACAGTTAAGTCGGTAGTATCTTAACACCCAAACCTGTAAGCCTAATGTAAGCAAGTGACTTTAAAATAAGTATATCTCTCTTTTGGGAAAATTCGGAAAGTAATTGTGGTCGGCTAGGAATAAAGAAAGGAGGGCAAACCTGTGGACAGTGTCTCCTAACAAGTTGCCAGCCTTCTTGGAAACACCGACGAACGAGAAGCGCGTTTCAATCAGACCAATTACAGCCGAAGTCCGCTGCTTATTTTTTCTCACGCCTGCGGCTGCCGCTAACCTTGTTCGTCTTGACATTACTAGTGCAAGTTTTAATTTTTATATAGTGTAAACAATTAAATCAAGTACTTATTTTTCGCATCTTATTAAGGTCATCCTGTACTTCTACTCTACATCTATTAAAGATACTGTACATTAGATATACCACAAACCACTTTTCCATTATTCTTTATGAACGAATGAATACGACGTCTATTTTTTGGTGAAATGTCTGTTTGCATTATTCAAAAGGGAAATATCTTTGCAATTGTCATGTAAATTCTTTGACTAATTTTTCGTTGTTTGGGCAAAAATATAACTTTTAAATTATGTTTACACTTCGTAGACTTTACGTAGCACCTCTACGCAATAACGTAGACAGGTGGATGTTAGGTTGATATATGTATAAAGAACTCAAAAGCAAAATATAAAAATGATCATATTAAATTATGATATTAAGTTAGTTCGAATCTAAACTAATATTATGTTTAGTAGTTTGTCCTGTTGTAACGGTGCCGTCACACTCAGTGCGTATTAGATAACGTTCATCTTGTAGGAGAAGTTCATCCAAGCGCGTCGAATGCTACCTACAACCGTAGCCCCCTCTATAACTACCTGTGTTATGCAAGTAGTATTAATTTATAAAAAATATTTCAACGGAATGTGTAAATTGCGTATGAGTTGGCTTATTAGTTTTATAGAGAGGCCACGAACGGGGTAGAAATGAGCAAAAAGAACAGGCACGCTCCGGCATCCACGCCATGCTTAATGCAGAGTTCCCGCGCTCCTTGCGCGACCATAAAACCTGTACCTTCTCACATCCACACTGCGTTTATTATTATTGAAGCATAAATTTATGAGCCGTCGTACGGCTTTGTCAAAAGAAAATTCAATATCCCGTCTCAAGTATCTTTGCATAATGAGAAATTGCTTTTACACAAACGTTTGCCGATTTTACTGTACTCTATCGACTAAAAACTGTTTATTGTTAAAACTTTGGTCTTGTGTTAGTCATGTATATTTGTATCATAGATTATGTCAAAGTCATCAGACTTTAAAATATTCTATAAAATTCATATTAGAATAGTCGTAAGAGATATCGTTGAAGTTTTTAATTACTTATATATTATGTTTACACATTACATATATTATAAACTCATCATCGTTTCAATAAATAAATTAATAAATATAATAAGAAATCAATGAAATTGTCTTTTGTTAGAAAAATCTTTTAAGAAAAACTTATGACCCAATTAATGCTAATTAAGCACGTTATTTAATGAATCATTATGTTAATATTACATATTTAATATTTTATTTAATTTATCAAAGTATTTGTTGAGTATTTTCTCAATAATTCAATATTTATGACAAAAGTAGAAACCTTTTTTTTATTGATGCAATTTGTAAATATAGTCACCACAAGTGAAATCATTAGACGTGAAATCATTATTTAGAAGAGTTAAAGAAAAGGGTTGTCGGGAACCAGTCGCATTCCACACGTGAAATGACCTCGTCTACAGTGCTGCTTGCCAAACATGCTGTCGACCGCAGCCACATCTTTATAATCCTGGTGTCTTATAATTTTATCATAAAAAATCTTTAAACATTTTACTATTATCTACGTAAAACAATTTATTAACTTCAAAGTTATTTTTAAGTATTTTGTCAAAACAAAATTAAACATGAATATTCGACACCGACAAACTATAGAAATTTAAATTGCTCATAAAAACCACTTAATCCTTTATCGCTATAATTGAAGATATTGCTATTAAAACTCAACAGCAATAAAATTTAAAATGGTATCCGTTGAATAAAACCCGCTCTATGCGGGCGCTGTCGTACGTTTATTAAAAAAATGAAAATTTGCGGTTAACAAAGATTTTTGTACAATATAAAGTATTTCATGTACATGCTATATGTGTATATACTAATATATATAGAGCGTGAAGCTGTTAATGCACTTAGTTTCCATTAAGACATTTTCCCCACTTTCCACCGAATTTGAGGCGTTACGTGCTTAGTTGCGGAACTTGAGGTGTCCTGAGTATATACTTTTTTTAAATGTTATGACATCATTTTGTTCTGCTATAAATGTAGAGCAACTCACCTGAGCAAATTCAGCAGAACATTGCTATACAGGAATTTATCGGTATGGATGTTACGTAATAATTGTAACTCGAGGTGATTTTGGTATTTAATGCTATAAAATTATATAAATTATATTTAATTTTATTTTTTGGATTCACAGAAATTTAAATATAAATAAGAATGTCTAGTTTTTTTAAATACATATGTTTGCAAATATATCCAAATTTAGTTAACTATCAAAACGGAACGAAACCATACTTGCGTAGAATATGCTTCCTGCAAACTCTGTAATTGGTTAGTATGTGTCGTTATGGCCTCGTGACACCGCACCTATTGTTTGATTATAAGGCGTCTCAGTCTCACCGCACGATGAAATTGGATAAAGCATGGGAACCGAGTGTGGAATTCAGAATGTGTAGCACTAACAGGCGAAGGCTTGCATAGCTCGCTTTATAGGCTGAAATGTGGCTACGATAGCTACTGCCGTGGTGCCCTAAGTTCTAACATATATCGTATATATATTTATAATACTTCTACAACTCTCCAAGATATTTTTTTACTTCCTACAATATCTAACACTCAACTAATTATGACAATAGTTATGTCAAATATATAGATATTTTATATTAGAGTGAAAAATAAGTCAATCTTCTAGATTCTCTACACATAATTTTCGTCTCAGCAACAGTGTCTGCGGTGAATACTTTATGAGCGTATTGTTTCCAATGCTTTTCAGTGTTCTCGAGTCAAAAGAGACACGGAATCTTTTGAATTCGCGGTCGACCCGCATACTGTTCCGTGGTTTCTCCCTCTCATTTACCTGTTCTTTTTATCCCCATAATTAAAACTTTTTAATATTGCTATCCTTTAACGACATCATATTAAGCTTACGTCAAGTTCAACTTCTGACGTGAAACCAACTGACACACGATCCTATGCCGTGCGACTGATGAGACTTCATTCATTCACAAACTATTTATCGAGATCCAGTAGGTTCTAAAGATTGTAAAATGCTGCACGAGTATGAACTCTAGCTCAATAACACTTAGAAATTAAATTCATACGCAAGGGAGAGCCAAACGACTGCCGCCGCGGTCGACCCCGCCTTCGAGTTAAGTAAACATCGAGTATTATCTGTCAACGGCCATGCATTGCCTTTCCATGTCTGCGTGTGTGTGAACACAAAATAATCAAGTATTCACAATATTAACCATTCATATATCGCTATTTGTGCTTATGATACTATCACAACCTTAATTATTTTAATATCAGGTCAACTTTACCGACAATATTTAATTCAACACTCATATATATGTATTGAAAATAAGTATTGCAAAATGATACTTCTTTCCTTAGATACAATCGCGTAACGACATATTTTATAAAAAGAAATCATTATACGAGACTTGCAGAATTTATAAAATTGCTTATAAAAGTCCATACTATTATAATTCTATAAAATAGCCAATTTATAACTCCTAGTTACAACGACTTATTTAAGTAATTATTAGCTTGATCATGCAACAATGTGTCGGGGACTACCTACGCGCAGTTCCGGGAAGTCGAGCAAAACGGCATGTTTACGATTATACACAACGGATGTGGTGGCTGCCTTACTGCATTATTGTCGTAACCGATCAACACTTTCTTTCATTAAATCTCACAGTTCTTAATCTGCATCCGGACAAATATGTTAAAAGTATGATAAATCTACTTTTTGTTATATTATATTTAATTCTGTCTTCGCACATGTTCATTCAATTTATACAAACGAAATTGTCCACAGAGTTGGGAGCTGCTAGTGTTATCTAAGCTGAAATGGGACGTCGCAGGCGTGACGGCGCACGATTTCTTGCCGCTGCTGCTGTCACGGTTAACACTGCGGGGGCAGGTCAATAAGGAAATGGTTCATAGACACGCGCAAACCTTCATATCGCTTGCTGCTAGAGGTAAGTTCCATATGTAAAGACCTTTTAAGTTCAATGTTAAATTATATGTTTATTTTTTGGGCATCATTGTGTTATTTTCCATTTAAATCATGTGTGTTCTAAGTAATACCTAAATAAAAAATATTTAGTTAATTTACTTTCTAATGCTAATTAGCACTAGCTGACACTCGTCACTTAACCTTATCATTTCAATCTATAGACAGACTATGTACTGTGTTTATTGTAAAAGTAATCCTAATTATATTTTTGAAGTTTTTACTTTACAATGTCAAGTATAGTTATAGATGTTTATTAATTCGTTTTAATATAATGGTTTAGAAAATGAATTCTCTTATAATATATTCGTAACAGGTATCCATTGGCTTTATATCACATAAACATGATATTTTTTAACTGACATGCGAACACGACGATAGCGGATGTTAGATATCGGTATATCTTTATCTGCCCCAGCCCACAGGTGGAATGTTGAATGTTACATTCTTATCTTTTGACCGCCTATATCTTGTTTTCATAAGCTCTTGGGAGAAGTCTCTCGGAGATATACATGATCGCAGGAATCTTAAAGGCGGAGAAATATGAATAGGTTTGTTTACATGTTTGAGGGTAGAGTGAGGGCGAGGGCGCGCGCGTGTGGTGCGCCGGCGGCGGCGCCTCCCACGCCGCTCACCCGAGCGCATTCCAGCACGCCTTGGGACTCCCCGCCCCTGCCCCCGCGCCGCCACTCCGCAGACCCCCCGTATCCCTCATGGGATCATATGTTTTTATGCAACGGTTTTTGTTGTCCGCCGCGACTGTCGGTTTTTTTTTTGGAGGTTAAGTTCACTCTACAGCTCTTTTATTTCACTTTTACAGGGCTACTCAGATACCATCTCTTACTTATGATGCTTAGTTTAGTGGAATATTCCACTAGGATATATTATTGAAACATGATGTATGTAGTTTCTACAATTATTTTAACCGTTTTTCAAATTTGAATTCTGAATCATTCAAGTCCCTTTGAGGAGTCCCAACAGGAGGTAACACTTGATTAATACATAACCTACCTCTAGAAAATACTAGTATCTCAACTTGTCATGACAGATGTCCATCACACAATCAAGAGAGTATTATGTACCATTATTTGAATGGTAAAATTTCTCAAGTAAAAAATAATTTGTAATAATAGTACATTCGTACTGAAATTATTTTAAACCGGCTCATCCTGTAAAGTAATTTAGAGTAAGGTAAATTATGTCTTCAAAGAAATCTGTCCCCGTAAATGTTACTATACTTGTGTATTTCTGTCGTAAATATATATATATATATATATATATATATATATATATATATATATATATATATATATATATATATATATATATATATATATATATATATATATATATATATATATATATATATATATTATTGTATTACGCATATAGATGTCCCCGATTGTCCTACATATTGGCCGTTAGAATACAGACTGGCCTAAACGTAGGGCTTTGGTGCGGGAGAATACCTATTTGTTCCGGTGACTATTACGTTCATGTATGTACTACTGACGCGGCCTCGTGAGATCGTTCACCTTGCGAATAGACTCACAACGGCGCCCGCCCGTACTGTCCACGTTTATTGGTGCCTACATTTCATGTTCAAGGATAATACAATGATTATGTCATCGAGCTCTTGCCTACAATCTGCAATTGTAATTCTAATAGGTAAAAAGTTACCTATTCATTTTATAAATTCGTTAAACACGTAACCGATAGCAAATTATGAAGCACACCAAAGCTAAAAACCTCTATATGTAATATTACGTGGCATTAGGTAACAAACATTGGACACATGTTTTGAACACGGCGTGGAACTTCCTATTGTTCCTATGCACGCTATGGCCGTTGCAATAGTCGAACCGGTCGTCGCTCGGTCGAGGCGGTAGGGCTTCGATGTTTGATTAACATCAGATTATGCAAATGCTTCCAATGAGCGGCCGCTCTCGTTGTTTCATCTCTTTCCTTTTGTTCTTTCCCTACTCGTGCTTTTATCTCGAGTACGCCGCCACATGAAAAAAAAAGACAAACCTTTTAAATGATGCTGAAAGTGTATTCAACATTGGTATACTACTCGAGTAAACGAATGTTCAGATATTTTTTTCTGGCATTGTGTATCATATTTAAGTTGATTTTAAAAAAAATGTATGAACCAGATGAAATAATAGCTATATAAACTTGCAAATAAATTCATATATTATCTGACTTAACCCACTCGCCCTCCAAGGTCACTCAGCTGATTTTCCTGCTATATTATCACTTTATGTAAAAAAACGCTGCGGTTGGCGGATAATAATAAAATTTCTGTATTTCAATTTTAATTAAGTTACAAAATAAAATAAGTTTGTAGCAACTCTAGTTACATATTAAACTTATCTAAACAGTATATCATAAATATATTATTAAAATACGATAAAAATATATACTTATTAGCCTCAAACATTTGGTTTCGGCCGCATATACTTAGGGTTACAGCATACATAAATTATAAAAATTTTACTTAATTTCTAGCTTTGGTGCATACGTTATTGTCATGTATAAGCTCTATTATTGCAAAGTTTCAGCAAACATTCATTTCAAATTTATAACTCATGCAAGCTTTCAAATTGATAACTTTAGGAAGTAGGATAAATTTATCTCTAAAATTTCTATATTTAATGCTCTTTTTGTCCAAAATTTTCTTCCTTCGTTTAATTAAATATCAATTATTTTACGGTACAAAATACAACAGGTTATCCAATACAACTTGAGCAGCTCAGGCCCAAATCGGTCCACGGTAGAGCCTTTTTAAGAAGTATCGGTATACATATAATGGTTTTGCCAAAGCAAGTCCGTGAGAAATATTCCAGTAAAACGGGCGCGCGGGCGCAGGCTAAGGAATGCGGGCTCGAGGGCGGATGCCGGCTCCTTTGAGGCTACACTCTCCAAAGCGGGTCCAACAACCTGTGGGAAGGAGAAAGGAGCAATTCATTACCGGATACGTGTGTAGCCTCTACGCGCTAATGCACTGCCACTCTCTGTAGCTACGAGGCGCAACGTATAGTTGTCTTCTACTCCATTAACATTGAAATAATCACGCAGTGTATAGATTTTTATTCATATCCGCTCTACATACATGTACACAGACGGAGCGTATGACCTGGTTTTGGCCTGATATCGCATGGTAAAGTGTTCGTTTGTTATTCAAATCGTAGGTACCTGCGGTGTGTGTAACAATAGTACTGCATAATTATAGATTACTAGAGGAAAATTTTATCGTATTTATAACGTTCGTAGTGCCGTATTTCACATAAGTCTACTTTGTTACAGATTATGAATTCACCTTATATCCTGCGAGTACTTTGGCTTCTTGCAGTATCGCTGCAGCGCTTCGTGGTTTGGGCGTTGATGGACACCTGTCACGTTTGCACGAACTCACCGGTATTGACTCGGTAAATAATGATTATTTGTTAATCACTAATTAATCCTGACATTTAATTTTCTTTCTTTATAAATTGTTACAATGGTATATTAAATATTTTTAGGACTGCCTCCAAACATGCTTAGAGCAAATAGAAGAGATGGTCCAGACAGTGATTGAAGAAAGTCAAGTGACTGCCCCAAACGGGCAAGGTCGGGAGGCTGCGGCGTGGACCCCGCCTCCGACGCAGGACAAGGGCCACAGTAACGCCGCCACCCCCACTGACGTTAGGGACGTCCACTTTTAGCCCGCTGTAACGCGGTCCCTAGAAAAACTCCAGGCGTGGAGATTGGAGGAGCAATGCTTTAATTGCGGTGCATTAGTACGAAAATACTATAAACTAGAAGATTAGATAGAACGGTGCAGCCGTGATCGAGGACTGATAGAAAGACTGACAAACGCATTGTGTTTAACGTTAGTTAAGGTACAACTCACTGCGTGCGTAGTCTAAGCAATGTTTATGTACATAGTTATTATAATTATACGCCCTCCGTGCTACTTTTTGCCTTTAATTTCAAATCAATCAAGGATCTTACGGCAGAGGTTTCGCACAGAAGGAATATCATAAAAAATACCACATTATATTTTCCAGTTCTAGTTGGTATCTTGAAATTAAAATCTACCTCTTTAAATTTAAGAAAAGAATATTTCAATTTTGCTTTACGTATTCATTATGAAAACTAAAAGGGTTTTTAAAATATTAGTCTTAGTAAAATTGTGTATACGGGACCAAAGCAAATGACTTAATCACTTAAATCATGACCGACATAGGCTTATAGACTCGCCACACAACTATACGTGATTGACACACAATATTTATTAGATTTATGATATATATATTTTTTAGCCTTATTATGAAGTAAATTATATAACAATCTAATTTACATTTCATACAATACTATTATAGATTACTAGAAAATGTCAAATAATCAGTTTATCGATTTGCTAACTTAATTACAATCAGATTTAACATATAATGTTCATGTATCGGGGAAGGCAATAAATTACGCTTTATACCTTGTAAAAACTAATATAATATATGTATAGTACATCAATCTATCACGGAATAGTTATTACCCACATTTCTCTGATGTATACAACAGATTCTATAACATACAAATAAAATAATTATAAAGTAGACGAAGGGCTAAATGTTTTTTTAAAGATTCTCTTTTGTTCCTTTTTGGCGATGAATGTTGTACCAACAATAATTTTTAGCATCTAGGTACCTAACATGTAATGTGATAGTGTAGAAACTGATTAAATTTCAGAACATAGTCACTTCCAGTCATAATATGTTAACTTAGGGGTACTATGTCATTGGCTTAATTTAGAAAAAATAAGAAAAAAAAAATGTGATTTTTGTATCATAGGTTAATTATATATGTAAGGTATTATAATTAGTTTTTAATTTATATAATTGTTCCTACAACCATTGAACATAAAATATGCAATAGTCAAGTTCCATAGTTATGTACTTAATTGTATTCTGAGGAAGGGGAAGTTGACACTATCTACCTACATTGAATATTGTGATATAATTTCCACAGATAAATAATATTATATAGTGCTTAAGTACGGGTGGAGAATGCAAATAGTAAGTGTTAAATATAATGGTATATTGTTTTATAAGTTTTATTTTGTTAGTTGTTTGCTTGCATTTATATAAATTAAATGTTTATTGAACAGTCCAATGTCTTCCATTTCTATACGCGATTGTGGCTTTCAAAAAAATATTTTAGGTTCAAACATAGACAATATATGTATAAGCCTATTTGTGTTATATTTTATATTTTACTTCAAAATATTTTTATTTAGCAATTGCTATGTAAATATAATAGTTATAACTGTAAATATATATAATGCTTTAAGCGTGTGGTGCCATAGTAACACTACTAGATGAGTATTTGTATTTTAACAAATTTATGAAACAAGATAAACTTAAAATCCTTATTTTTTTACCTAGAACTATAGACCAGATATTTACTATAATTTGTATGGTTGTGGTATTACTACCTAAATATGCACATAGGGCCTTCATAATTTGACTATTAATAAACATATTTTGTAAACGATATGAAAATATATAAAGTTATGTGGGGAAATATACGCCTTAAAAGTATAACTAAATGCTTGTTTTAGCTTTTAGACTGGCTTTTCAATATAGTAAGATAGTAAGATTGTTATGAAATAGATATAATTGTAATGTTGTAAAAAATCAGAACTTTCCTATAATGTATATATTATATAAGTTAAAGGGTTATGTGACTCTGAACAGAAGTGATAATCATTTTTTTATTAAGACAACTAAATTCTAAAGATGTATGACACGCAAAGTTGCAAAATTAGATTTTTATGTGATTATTCAATTAAGATACTATTGGTATTGTATGATCGTTGCGATTGAATTGTAGATATTTATAAACAAAACCACAATAAAAATATATAAAATTATTGAGTGTTTTCTTACAGTGTTATATTTAAACCTACGTGAATCGTACATTTTTCAAGGTGAACAGACGACACTCATCGGTTTTAATACAAGCCCAATTTATTAAGCGTCTTGTAATATATTTGTTTGAAGGACACCTTGAGCTTTCATACTTTTTATTTATTTATAATCATACGGCAGTAAGTCAGAATATAAACAATAATCTAGTGTCAAATGAGATAAAAAGCTGCAAGCTTGTTCTAAACAAAAGCGAATCAGGTGATAGTTTTAATTGAAAGATTTGTAGAAATCTTAAAATAACCTTATTCCAACCTTCATACATACACACAGATCTTGGTATAACCACTAAAAGAAAACGTCTAGAGTTAAATAAAACGGCCTTTAAAATTCATTACCATTTAATGGAAAACAAATTTACAATTTCATATACAATGACCGCGCTTTGGATATTTTATTAATTTACTTATTTACAGTGAGTTATATTAAATTTGCATATAATAAAGTATTAACATAGAATACAACATAGTAAAACACTATAAACAATATTATTAAAGAAAAGGCACAATACTTCTAATACATTACTGCATCAAATAAATAGAGTAAGCAAATCATAGAAGTGACATATTCTGCTTTTGATACAATACCTGCTGTTACAATTAAGCAGAAGTATTCATAACGGAGATACAAATTGTTTGAATTTAAGAAAGAAAAAAACAAAATTGGCAAAGACTGTTCGCTACAGTTTAGTATTACAGATTATGTAATACATATTTTAATTATACAACTATAAAATGTAGGGGACATTTGAGAGGTAGTCAATATTAACAGATTAAATTTGTCTGAAATTTATTGAAATGTTTTGCTTACTCTATTTAAATACTATCCTATAAGTACCTTCATCAATTTTATAAAAATGGAATTAAACCGATGAATATAATTTTTCTAAATAGGAATTAAATTTTATTTAAAGCTTTTTCATTTCCCACGTACAGCTTTACGACCTCCTAATTCAATGCTAATGGAATCATTAGGATTTTTTCAGGATTAGCTCAATTAATGTTGAACCAACAATACTAATTAAAGTAATGCCGAAAAAGCGGTCGATTTACGATCGAATCGAATCTTGAAATTTCGATAGACCAATTAAATAGCATAACTATACACAGAAATGAAATCTGTAGAAAATTAAAATACAGATTGATAAATCATGTTGAGGGGGAACGAAATATTGTCATTTCCTCCGGTAAGAAGGCAAAGCGCAGCGTTAAGTCCCGCCACTGTACACGCAATGTCAATGAAGTTGGAAGATGCGTAGGGAACGAAGTGTCTTACCACTCGGCAGACGGCACTGCCTAGCCCACTACCTATGTGAAGTATAGCGCAAAGCTAAAAGAAAATATTTTGTATATCTGTTAACGGAAATGTATGAAATCCGTCATTGTATATAATTCCTAGGAAATGTATGAATTCCTAAAATCGCACGGAAATGTGTGAAATAAATTCTTTTATACTTACACATTACATATGTCCTAGGAAATCTATACATATTTCCTAAGTAGCAATCGGAAATGTAAAACATTTAAGATATTGGTAGGTTAGGTTAGGTTAGAAACAGTACAGAAAGCATTTACTTTATACATTTCCTAATACGATATTGGAATTATATACAGTTCCGAGGAAATGTATACATTTCCTAGGATATCTATGCATTAAATAGTTTTTCAAACAATATTTTATATATTTCCTAAATGGTATCGGAATTGTATACATTTCCTAGGATTTGTATACAATTCCTTGATTTCATACATTTCCGCTAACATATCCACTAAGTATCGTCTTCGGAATCGTTCGTTCGCATTTCATAATTTATTGCCTTATTGGTTCGGTCGCTATATTCGTTCAATGTGCTCATAAAAAATGGAAGCCACAAGTCCTTTCTTACGGTGGATAATATTAGTTTTAATATGATACTGCTTATGTCAGACACGATCTAAATTAAAACGTTTTGCACAAATCACTCACAATAAATACCATAAGTATATATATATTACTAATCATAGCACCACATTGGAGACACACATATAAAAGAAAATTGAACAGAGTAATTATTTTGCCAATACTGTACTCAAAACAATTATAATATGCTTAAGGCATATGAAACAAAAAAAACAAAAATGTAAAGAAATATAAAAAGGTCAGTCAACAAAAAAAAACAAAGTAATAAACAAAAAAAAGTAAAGACGATATCGCTAATTTGGTGCAACAATAACGTAATTCGGGAGACGCATACATTGAAATATTTAACTCTACTTTAAATAAGATGCAATTACGTCATTGTTGCACCAAATAAGCA
>DWMZ01001260.1:0-17082 GCA_018249855.1 Eueides tales michaeli
TAGATTACTTAGGCTTCACTTGCTATATGATTTTCATATACACTATTGTAAGGGTTTTCAGGTAATGTGTTTTCTTATTACTTTTTAATGTTGTTTGACCTTTTTAGCGATAGACGAGAAAAATATTATATAAATAGCTAAATAACAATATGAAAAAAAAAAAAATATATCTAAATCAACATGATGTCCGTTTATCGTGCAAAAGCGTTTGACTGTAAATGCGACAAGTTGATGATTCGATTTCCACTTGGGAAAATGTAATTTATAATATTTCTAGGGGTCTAGAGAGTCTTAACATTTGGTTCCCAAGTACCCTCTGCTTATCCTATTCTATGTACAAGAAATAAACGAAATAAAACGCATTTAATTAAATTAAACAGCGTTAAAAATAGCACTACATTCATCCAATAATTATAATAGGATATGTTAATGTTAAGGCACACCCTCATGTTATCGACATTACTTGTTAAATAGCAGAACTCAACGCCGTGCTCTGTCTACCAGAGAGAAAATACGAAGATTTTTTCAATAGTATAGTCGAGTGAAAATTAAACCCATAACCATTTGTAAACGTCCCACCGCATCAAAATGGCACAATAACATTATATTAAGGAAATATTTATTTCAAACATCAAATATTTCAGAGTACATGCGCACCAATATTACTAAAAATCGCTATAGTAGTGTTGCTGTTGCATTGTATAACCTGTGGCTGGGTGTATATCGCTTGTCGAGGTACCAGAACTATACTCATAACCTATTTATATACGTTATATTGTATTTTATAATACAACAACTTTTATTGTATAAAAGTCTTTGTATACTAAATTTAAAAACGTATAAAAATTTGGACGAAGCAGGATTATACGTTGTTAAATTTAGTATTTTTCTTTCCTAAGTGTGGAATAACACTTTAAAAATAGTAAAAGTCTTTATATTTTACATATTAGATAAAGTATCCTTAACCATGTTATTTCTTTAACATCACACTCCGCATATGGCAGGGTAGGTAGAGGAAATTTGGGAACCTAGTGTTAAGACACTCTCCATTTCATTCCCCACTTTTCATCGAATTTGTAGCATTGCGTGTAGAGTAGAGGCACCTTATTTCGCGCTTTGCTATTTAACATAGCTATATAAATATTAAATGTTTAATTTCTTCGAGTAGGGAGCGAAAGTATCAACCGTCGAATTTACAGGCGCACACTAATGCCACTGTGCCATGACAGGCCAATCAGTTATTCATTAAAAATATTTAAAAAAATAAGTGTATTTCAATATTTAATTTATGAAAATTATTGTTACATTTAAAAAAAAATCGAAATATTATTGAATACACAATTAACCATATTCTTTTGAATATCAATTTTGTAGAAACAACATTTCCCTTGGAAATCGTGGAGTTTCCACCGGACGTTAACGCGACTATAGATTACACTGAGTGGACTACACCAGATAAAAGAAAAGATGGTAAGAAAGTGTTAATGTTTGTAAAATAAATTTTAAAAATATTTCTATTACTGATTCAAAGTTGGCTATAAAGTTGCGGGTTAAATTTTGAGTCCATGTTTTATGCGTTTGATTTGATATTTAGTTGATGAAGTGTAATTTTGTAGTAAGTCAGTCATATGCATGTTTTTAAATCATTTACAATAGATTATTCCGGCTTAGAATAGGATCACCCTGGTACTGGTGGTGTCTTAACAGGCGACTAAAGAATGTGGAAGAGTCACGTTGTCAGCAATGTCAACACGCATGGGCAGACTCGATCGGATTATTAACACCCCCGGCATTTAAAACCGGCGTTAAGTAGTAGCTTTGGTCACTGCGTTTCGTATTAGGTAATGCCGGGCCCCAATATCCGTCCATCTTGTAGGCCGGCAATGAACCTGTAGCTCCTATGGTGCTATACGGTGCCTTAGGAGGCTGTGATCACTTACCATCAGGTGATCCGTGCGCTCATTTGCCGTGTCTTTTCCATAAAAAAAAGATTATTGTTGCCAATATGCGACAACACGAGGCGCCACTAGACTCTTCTTCTATTGTACGAACTATCCTACAATCCATTCCAAGAGTGGTGGGTTCAAGTGCCCTTTCGTTAAAATGTTCAAATATTTTCTAAATAAGTATATTTATCCTAAATGTGGTATATATATTTTTTTTTAACATTGACGAATAGCATTCTCTCTCGTCAAATGATAATTCGGTTCGTTTTTAATCGTTCGTGTATTTTTTTTGTACGTTTTGCTAAAAAATATCATGAATGTTTGCTCCACTGTCACGCTAAAATTACGCTAATTTTACAGTAATGCAACTCATACATCAATAAAGTATATTTTATGTGAAGATTTTTAACAATTTTTCTAAAATAAAACAATGAATTTAATCGGGTAAGCCTGCAGTTGTCTGCTGGTGCATATATAATAATAATCTTTGAGATAAAAATGTAATATGTGTTTTAAATTCTTTCTAATTGATCAGTTAATGGGCTAATTATAATAGTATAGCATTAAGGAATGTAAAAAAGGATGAATGTGAAACTAAGTTCACTTATTGAACATGAAAAAAAATTTAAATATATAAAATGTTTTTACAGGATGCCCACGTTTGACCAGACATTTTACAGGAAAAAATGAAACTAAATACGGTTTTCTAGTGCCAAAATACTGGCCAGCTGATTATGTAGTTGCTATGATATACATTATTATAATGTACACACATACTGAAGAAGATATTGTTAGTACATTTGTTTATTGCATTTTTATATGATTTATTAGTATCGATTGTTATCGAGGCACGACGGGGCCGTGGCGGGGGCACAAGCATGTAACTGTAAACCACAGGTTGTGGGCTTGATTCCGACACGGGAAAATGAAATATTTAATATTTTCAGTGCACATATTTAATGGTTTCATTTCTTCGTTCTAACAACAAGGCAAAGCACGGCGTTAGAATTTTAATGCACAATTATATAAGATAAGCTTTTGTGGTAAAACTTACAATTAGGTAATCAGCAATTTAACTATTTCCTGTTTTTGGAGTTTTGCTTGCTCATCCTCGCTCACTTCACGTTTATAAAAAGATGTCTTATTACAATATTTAACTCAAGGTTTACGAGCCCTTTATGATTATTCTCGATATCATACTGCTGTATAAATTACAAATAAAACGCAGAACTTTTGTATACAATATAAAAAATATTTCAGGTTGTAGCACTGACTCTAGAACAAATATATTATAAACTGTTCATAAATTTCATTATATATCCAACTGAAATATGGATATTAAGTATAGCCATAAGTGCTGTTTACACAAAATATCGAGAATTATACTCGTACGATTATGATGTTAACATTTTAATTACTTCTTTGAGACACAGTGGTCTGTCGACAATATTGTTGAACTCTGTTAAGGAATATACGACACAGTTATGGGAGAGGCAGCGAGGTATGTTCAAAATATATATTTATATGAATCATCCTTACAAATAAGATAAATTCTCTCTCAGCTCTCCCATGGGTATATATTATCCCTGTCTGTGCATTGCTAACCAGTAATATATATATATATATATATATATATATATATATATATATATATATATATATATATATATATATATATATATATATATATATATATATATATATATATATATATGATGATTAGTGTTATAAACAAATAATTTTACTGTATGATTTGTAATAAAACTTCAAAGAAATCCGCCGTTTCAAGGTAACTGGCTGCCAGAATTAGCTCAACAAGCGCCACATTGTCTTCGCGAGGACCTCTTGAGCGCACTCTACATACATCACCTGTGTACCGCCCCCCTGTTTAAAGACATGCCAGAATATTTTAATCGGCAAGTCGTTGCTAGGTTGAAAAGAGTTGTTGTGTTTCCAGGTATAAATAACTTTCATATTTTTTTGTTTGAAGGCAAAAAAGAGACCACTATTGCGCAGTGGAACTGTGTCCAACTGTAAATTTTATAGTCATGGGTGCAATCAACAATCGAAAAGATCATTATATTCAATGTTTTTCATTGTACTGCTCTGGTAGCACAGTTTCACCCTGATCAAACGAAATCTCTAGATATTAAGTTAAATGTGCAGAATGGAATGTCTCAAGAATGATTTTTACCGACAAAGAGGTTCAAATCATCAAATAAATAATATTTAGTTAATATACGAAAATTTTAAATAGCTTAAGCATATAATTACAAAGTATATCATTAAAAAGTTAATTTGAAAACTATATTACATAATTATAACATAATACTAATTGAAAGGTTTTGGAGTAGCTATATCTTCATTTTTTTGACAATCAAATCAAATGGTATAATGGTAATATATATGTAAAAATGTCAAAAAAGCAAAATATTTTTTAATAAAAAGTTTCCTATATCCTGTCTATACCCTCTAAAAATAAGTGAATAAAATGTAATGTTATAGATTTTTATAAATATCCTTTAAATATAAACATTATATTGTGGCTCAATCTATGTAATTCAATTACTATGCACAGGTAAATACATTATAAGGGAAGGCGACATCTTTTCCATTATGTGTTTTATTCATGAAGGCGAAGTTGAAAAGTGGTACACGGATAAGAAGTAAGCCTATTTTTGCATAAATAGTTAATTCTATAATTTTTATCTCTTTGCAAATATAAAATGTATTTAAATAAGAAGTAATAATTAATATATTCAAAAACCCCAGACCAAAAAAATCATAACGTCATGTTGGCTAAGAGCGCGTAGTTCCTAAAGTGAAAATCTGATTTCATACTACGTAGCTGAGAATTACCGCGATGAATGAGATTTTGAACAAAAAAAAGCATTTCTGTAAAACATATATTGTTTTGTAATCATTCCATTTTATCACGTCTGTAGATAATTTAACGTCTTCCTATGTAATATACATACTTATAACCTTGCAATAACCGTGAAATTGGTAATCGTAAGCCGGATGGGATCGATCAATTTGAGTCAGTATAGAATTAATATTTTATAATGCTAATATTTCTTTTTTATATATTTTTTTGTTTCAAAAAACTTACATGACGTTTAAAAACAATAAATAATAACGGTGTATCGAAAAACTAGGATGTCTTTATTTACTATGTTAAAATGCGAGAGATCAAGATTCCGTATATGTATTATGATTTTAATAAATAAGTTGTACATTAAATTTAACAACCACTCCAAAACTAAAATATATCACAACGAAAAAAAATAGTATTTACATATGTACTACTAACAATTGTTTATTTATGGTACATTTTTTCAGCGGTGAAAGAAAGATGCTGTCTGTGTTGAACACCAACGGATATTTCGGACTGATACCCGGACTTTTTCCAAATACTCCATTCCAATTTTCGTATTTTTCGAGAACGGTAACTGCACTGCAAATACTTTTTACTGTACTGTATGTTCCATGTGTGCATAATTTTGTGACGATTCTTACATTCAATATTTGATTTCGTGAATGAGGCAAATGTTTGTATTGAAAATTCAATAGCCAGTCTTATGTTAATTTATAAATAACTGGTTAGTGGCCTGTCGTGGCGCAGCGGCAAGCGTGTGACTGTTCAAGTGACAGGTTCTAAGTTCGATCCCCAGTCGAGGAAATGAAATATTTAATATTTTCATTTTAAATATTTAATGTTTCATTGGTAATAAGGCAAAGCGCGGCGTTGACTTCCGCCACTCAACACGCAATGCCTCAAATTCGGCGGAAAAGTGGAGAACGAAAAGTGGAACGGAGTGTCTTAACACTAGGTTCCCGGGTTCCCTCTGCCTACCCTGCCTTGTGCGTGATATTGCGTGAAGCTAAAAAAAAGAAAAAAAAACAGGTTAATTAGTTTCATACGTGATATTTGTAGTAGCTTAATTAAGTATTGCTCATATTTTCATATTGTAATGTTACATGTTTTTGCTTGCATATTACATTTATATAATATTACTGAATATGTTATCCGATTTAATATAATGCATATCGTAAATACGATAACTATGAGTCCATTACTTCTTAGTAGATAAAAAAAATGGAGCCTTGAGTTCAGCTATTTTAAATGTTAAATTTTTTTCGTTTGGTGGGTGGGTTTGGGAGTTTATTGGGTTTTCTTTATCTATTTCCTGCTAAAGTATTGTAAAATAACCATTTATCTGTATTGTAAAAATTATAAATATATCCAGTGAATCACAGGTTATTTCCTCTTTTCAGGTGGTTGATATCGTATTTTTAAGATATAAAGATTGGAAGGACCTACTTGAAGGCTATCCTGATATGAAGGAAAAGCTCTACACTGCTGCTAAGACATTTACACGGGAACATACTGTATAGAATAAATGATGTTAAAATTGATTTTATTAATATGTTTTTCTTTTGTTTAATAGAACTGGTGTAATTATTTTTAATAAAATTCCTTAATTGAATTATTCACGTATATTTAAAATTATAGATTTCTGAAGACGCGATATCAAATATTTGGCAGTAGCTTATCTGGGCTAGTCTGAGATTACATCCGTCTGTCATAATGAAGTGGATAAATATTATTAATGAGATAAATTAAAAAAAAAATCGTGGTCTGTCGCGGTGCAGGGATAATATTAAGTAGGGAAAATATTATAGATACAAAAATTAGATCACTATAGCACCGTTGTAGGTTCAATTTCCACTGATAGACAAAAGGCAGCATATTAAGACAGTGTCTTCAAATTTGTTGCAAAGCAAAGGTAAAAGTGGCTAGACCCTTGATTCTTTTTGAGTATCGTGATATATGCGGTATAAAATTTATAATTTTGTTATTGTGGCATTTCATTATTTTTTGTTGCTTAGCTGGCTTGTTGTCATTGTTAATGACAACAAGCCAGCTAAGCAAAACAATATCTGAAACATCTCATGGATGTTTCAGATATTCAATTATTATATATCATTAGAAAATGCTCTTTGTACACTTTTTAGTATATTATTAGTAGTAGTAGTAGTATTATTAGTAGTATTATTAGCTATTTGAGGCCTCCCTTTTTCAATTATATTTGATGTGGAATAATGTCAGGACAAAGCTCAAACATCTTATACTTTTTATTTATAATTTTATAGTATTTAAGTAATACTATAGCGTTTATTCGATTGTAGTTTAAAATTGAATATTTATAGGCATTGAGAACTTGAAAAAATAATGTTAAGGCACTCCGTATTGTTCCCCACTTACTGCGGAATTTAAGGCATTGCTTTCAGTAATTTAAGACCGCGCTTTGTCTTGTTACGAAATCGAAAAAATAAAAATATTACGTAATTCTCGCAGTTTGAATTGAATCTACAGACTGACGCAATTAAATTGCTTGTGCCCCTGCGCTACGACTGGCCTCGAGCCCGAACTCACTACTTGTCGCGTGTACAGACACGCTTTTGCCATTGCGCCACGATAGGTAAACTCAACTTTGAACTAGACTACTTCTTTAAACAAGGTATAACAAATAAATTTGTCTCTAAAAATTAGAAATTTATCATAAAATATAAATGTGGATCTAAAACAACTAATGTTCAAACAATTCCACATGATTTACAAATTCCTCTCAAATATATTCTCAAGTCGCTTTGATGTTATAACATGCCCGAGAGAACTTACAGTGCTGTAATAAAACTACTGAAATTTATTAGAGCCTTTAACATTGAAAGTCAAAGGGTTTATCAATTTCGAAATTGACACTAATATTCCATTCATATGGAAATATTTATTTCATTTTGTTCTACAGGCACGTACATATTTGAGTTTTATTGTAACTGTTATTTCAAGTATTATAGTGAGGTATACATTATTCAAGAAAATCTTAAATATATTATGGCCAGCAAAGAGTTTATTTTAAATGACATTTGGTAAGTACTATAAATACAGTATCCCGCTAATAGCAAAGTAGGCGGTGGGAACCGAGTGACCCACGAAACTCCGTTCCCAACTTTCCATTCCACGCAATATTTGAAATATTGCGTGATGGGTAGTGGAGCTTAACGCCGCGTTTTGTCTCATTACTACAGCAAAAAAAAACTAAATCATTGAATACTTTTCTTACTAAAGTGAAAGTAGAATCTACAACCGTTGCATTTACAGTCACACGAATGTGTCACTGTGTCAATATATAAATGATAGGAGAATTAATCCTCTGCTCTTCACTTTTTATCGAACAATCTTTAGTTCTCCATTCAATATGGTATTGACGAAGCTTTTGACCAAATGACTGGACTGGATGGTATTATAAGTCTCAATTATTGTCAGTCAAATAAACTCCTTAGTATTAAAGACTGTTAGAAATATTTTACTGGACTCGACTAGGAAATGGTTAAGTTAACGTTATTATACATTAATTATTTAATTTTACTAATACTGAAAGTATAAAAAACTTTTTTTTAATAATCAACAATTTTGCTAACGAGAAAGTTTCTTCTTATTTCTTTATGAAATTAATGATGATTTAACGCTTAAGGTTTTGATTACTTTCCGCTGCATTTTAATATCTAGCATATTTAATTTCTTGAGGAATAAGGATATTCCACGTTCAAATCAATCTGATACGAGCAGGCAAGGAGAACCAAGTATCAAGAAAGAAGTTCTTGATGTAATAATTTCTCTGTTTCTTTGTATTTTTCCTAATAGTAGCATAAGTAACAATATCATTTATGACAAGACGTGGAAAAATAATTGTGATAAATGTTGTTTTCGGAAAAGAACCTGCTCTTAAATAACGTTGTGTTATACAGTATTGAAGAAAACACAGTTGAAATGAATGATATAACGTAAAATGCATGTATAGGTGTAGTCCGCACCTAGAACAAATAATGTAGTATAAGTCTGCATAGACTAAATTGAAAATCTACTACCATATAAAAACCTTTCGAAAAGAAAATTGGCCAAGATTCATCTCACTTCCCCTTGATGCGGACTAAATCCATACTGATTACAGTCTGACAAGAAGTGACGGGGCGTTTTATAATTTATTATTTATTTTTCACATATGTTATAAATTTTTGATATAGCTTACTTAAAATTTTTGAAATCGTTAACGTATTTTTTTTATTAAAGTAAAGCTAATTGATTTTCACAACTTTTTTTTTGGTTTTGTTATTAGGAGCTTATACATATATATTTCTATTTATTTGGCTCAGAGAGTAAGCGTGCTTAATCCGTTACGTTGATTGTACAAAAATATATAGTTAAACTATAATTTTTAATTTTATTTTGTGCTACTTAATACAAGGTAAATAACTTTTATATATAGGTGGTGCATTTGTATTAAGAAAGATTATTCTATATGATATTATTTATTGTACTGAAATACATTAAAAGTAGTATTAATAAAAAAATATATACGAAGATGCTTGATGCTCTAGCCAGATAATAATTGTAACTAATTGTCTTTGGCGAAAATTTGTAAAAACCTACCTACCGAGATGCTAACAACGATACGTTATATTTTTTATATGTTTTTAAATTTACTAATTGCTTTTTTAAGTGTGTAATAACACTTTAAAAATAGTAAAAATAATAAGCCACTTTTATGTTTGATACATTGTATCGGTGGATATTTAAGGCGCGACACGTCACATAGACGTATCTCATTCCACCTTAATAAATCTATTTGTTTGGGTTGACATTTTTTTTAATCCATATGTTTACTTAATTATATTTATAAGTGACAATGATGCATTTGAAATAGACTGGAGCGAGCATTTCATTCCCTAAACGTGCTATTTATAAAATCATAAATTTGGTAAATAATTTGGTTTGTAGCCCTGTGATTCCGGCTTAAAATACGATCACCCTAGTACTGATGGTGGTGATGGCGACTAAAGTACGTGAGGGAGAGTCACTTTCTCAGCAATGGCAATACGCATGAGCAGACTCGACCGGATCATTACTACCCCCGCCATTTAAAACCGACGTTAAGTAGTGGCTTCGGCCACTGCGTTTCGCATTGGTTACGGTGCCCCTCCACCTTAAAGACCGGCAACGCACCTGTAGCTCCACTGGTGCTAATCACTTACCGTCAGTCTTCAGTGTCTTATTCATAAAAAAAATAATGACTCATCAGTGTCTTATCCATAAAAAAAATAATAATCTTTAAGAACCAAATGACTTTTCACAACTTTTCTAAATTGTAAAGTAGTAAATTCCTTGGACGTTTTGTGTCCAATGAGATCTGTCGGCTACATTACTAAAAGAAAAAGAATGAATAAAACAAATATATCTTATAATTAACAGCAATCTCATTGGAGCATGCTTATCAGATACCGTATCAACAGATTACCATCAGTTACTGCAAATAAAGAATAGAAAAGTGAAAATAAAATTCTCCGAATTTACTTCTTTAATAAAATAAGAATTAAGAGAACCAGGACATTATGTTAGACAAACAGTAAATATTTTAAATAGACTAACCAAGGAGTCTCTACCCATATTTTTTGGTGGTTTTGGAGCCAAAAAACAAATTGAAAAAAAGATTTAAATTAAAATATCTACGAGTAAGTCATATAACTGTGACATTTGAAACACCAATACAAGAAAAAAGATATGCAATGCAAAATGTACCACTGATTCGACGATTTTTAAAATCTGTGTTTCAAATCATTTCAAGAGTTAAGTGTTATAATCATCCCCTCTTTATGTAACAAAACTCCAGAAATAAACATAAATATGAAAAATTCACATATTATAGATATCTTAAATAATAGTTTTTTTTTTTAATTTCATGATGTATCCTTGACATGACAGGGTAGGCGGATTAAAAATGGGAACCTTGTGTTAAGTCAGGCCGTTTCTTTTACGACTTCCTTTCTCCATTTTCCGACAAATTACGGAGGCGTTGCGTGCTGAATGGGATAAATCGAATCCGCGCTTTGCCTTTTAAATTTCCTACATTTAATCATTCGACAATGTAACAATATAATAATTCCTTTAACCAGACGTTACCCTGTAAGATCCAGTGAAATTTGAATTTATAATCCGCGTGTGCAATCATTGTTATACATAATAACAATAAATAGCGTACATGATCAAACATCTTCATACTATCTGGCTTCAAAAGGAGTATTTGTTTATTCTATTACGCATAATCTGTTGCATGTTTGCGATTTATTGTATGTTTGACCGAATTAAGATTAATAATATAAAATATATATTATTAATCTTAACTGAGGCCTGTCGTGACACAAGCGTGTGACTGCAACTGACAGACTGTGGGTTCGATCCCCACTCTTGAAAATATTTAATATTGTCAATTTAAATTTTCATGTTTCATTTCTTCGCTTTGGTAATAAGGAAAAGGTGTGGCGTAGAGTTCCGCCACTCAACACACAATGCTTCAAATTCGGCGGAAGGTGGGGAACGGAAGTAGAACGGAGTGTCATAACACTAGGTTCCCAAGTTCCCTCTGCCTACCCTGCCATGTGCGGGGGATACAGCGTGAAACTGAGTTGTGTATATACAATATAACCGTCGTACAAAGTTCAACTTCACTAAAGTGTAAAGCTTTAAATGTAAGTTATAATTATTATCTTGAGTATCTATAATAATATTATAAAGCTAAAAGTTTGCATGAACGCTATAATCTCTCCAATTATAAGTAAATTTGAAGTGATTATTGTTCTTATATACCAATTTCTATAAAACAAATTTCAATAGAAAAATAAAAAAATGCTACTATATAGCTTTTTTTCAATACAAATAGAAGAAAACAATATTTTATATTATTATTAATGTAAAAATCTGAGTATTTGGAAAATAAAGTTAATTTTACTTTTCCTTCAAATGAAGGAAATTCAAATGAGCTGGTTATAAAGTACGGTTCCACGTATCCCCTTGAGGGTGACGAGCCCTAAGAGGGATTTATATTCTAAAACTCAAGTTGATATATTAACGTGATCAAGTATCAAATTTAAAACAGCTAAGGAAAGAAATTGGAGCTCGGTTTATTTCTTTTTCTACTTTTACTTGCTGGTGAGATATGTTATTTATCATACATCTTAATAGGTACATATATTAATCGACTTTATCTTCCTAATGCATAAAAAAGATTTGTGCCAGTATTTTTTAAAAAATATAACAGAGTGAATACAAATAAATCTTCAATGAAAATATTTTTGATCGTTACAATATGTGAAGCGGGTGGTGATTGATCCACAAATCGAGTATAGACTGAAAACCCTAATAGGTACGTTAATGTCTTATTTTAGAAATTACACGCTGGTTGGCGTACCCACATTGTTTTTTTTGTTTAGTAGAATGAATAATTTAATCACCTTGTGAAATCTGTTTGTTTGCGTTGACATTTTTTTTAATTGAAATGATTACATAATTATAAGGGACAATGATGCATTATAAATAGACTGGGGCGAGCATTTAACTCCCAAGACGTGTTATTTATAAAATCATTAATTTGGTTATAATCTTTAACATACAAACGTCTTTTCACATAATTATAATAACACATCATAGTAATTTGTAATTAAAAAAATTGTAAAGTAGAAAATTCCTTAGACGTTTTCTGTCTAATGAGACCTGTCTGCCACAACAGGCCTGATTAATAGAAGGAACAGAATGAATGAAACAAAAAAAATACCTCCAATAATTCCAACAATAAGATATAACAGCAGCAGAAAAGTAGTACTACACATCCAAAACGAAAGCGAAAACAACGAAAACAAGCCCAATTCATAGAGATCACATTTTATTTATTATTCCTCTTAGTTTAACTTTTCTTTTATTCCTTAATTTGTAACTTCTATATTTCAATAAGAATATTCCTAAAAAAAAACAGAACAATTACACCTGATTCTTGAGCACGTGAAACCTTCCAAATCCTGTACCTATTACATAAAGAAATTCTAGCAAAGAACTCTTAAATCTCAAGGGTAGATAACGAAATATTACGTAGTAAAATAAGACTTAAGGTTAATGTGGATATTGCAAATGAATACTCTAGATAAAAATAAAGATACGAAAGTGTCTGTTGTACTGTTTAGGGTTTTAACCTAAAAAAAGGTTATATTTTTGTTACTGTAGTTTTAAATAAGTTGTGGGAAGCATAGGCGTGATAATCTTTTCCCTTTAATTAATTTATTTTTTATTGCTAGCAAGTAAATTTTGTAAGACCACAACTAATAGAAGCAACAAAATTACTATTACTTACAACAAATTAAAAGAGACAATTTATTCTCATATTATTAGATATATAAACAACATTTCTATAAACAAAACAAGAAAACAGATAATAAAAATATTTTCTTTAATTCATTGCAACAAAATTAAAGAATTAATTGTAATAAATGTCAACATGAACCAAAGCACTTTCACGTACGTGTATGAAAAGAAAATCTGTTAAGATTACGAACAATAAAAAAATCATAGTTTTTACTATTTTTTAAAGTGTTATACCACACTTAAGAAAGAAAAACACTAAACTTAAAAACGTATAAAAATTCTGCTTCGTTCAAATTTTTATACGTTTTTAAATTTAGTAAATTCATAGATTTACGCTATGTTACCGGCAGTTTTCTACCTGATGAACTGTATTCTATTTTCAATAAGGCTTAAAGTAGGGTTTTCTTGTATAAATCTAAGGAAAGCATAACATTTAACTTAATCAGGTAAATGCTAGCCCGCCTCTTTGTCTACGTAAGTATTGTTAATATGCTATGAACTGATGTATATGTGACATTTTTAGGTAATATGATATTGTTAGTTTTGATAGATGAATAGATTAAGAAGGTTTTCAGAGAGATTATTTTGACTAGGCGCAAACATTCACCGTTTAGTAAACACGATAATTATGGACTTAAAAAGCATTAGGGGTGATAAATGTTTCATTTACTTACATTTTATATTTAAACTATTTTCCTTTCCTTTCTTTAAGCAACTCAAATTTCAAAATTGATAAAAAGAATGATAGCTACCTTATATTGAATAATACTTTAAACGAAAGTACAGTATGTGGTGTTCTGATAAGGTCCTCCTTGCCCACTGTGCCATATGTGAGTAATTTGTATGACAAATAGAATCACGTATATTATCAATACATGTATTAAATATAATTACTTAATAAAGAAAGCCTGTCGTGGCGCAGCGGCACAAGAATGTGACTGTAACCGTCAGGTTCTGGGTTCGATCCCCAGTCGAGGAAATGAAATATTTAATATTTTCCATTTAAATATTTAATGTTTCATTTCTTCGCTCTGGTAATAAGGCAAAGCGCGGCGTTGAGTTCCGCCACTCAACACGCAATGCCTTAAATTCAGCGGAAAGTGGGGAACGAAAGTAGAACGGAGTGTCTTCACACTAGGTTCCCGGGTTCCCTCTGCCTACCCTGCCTCGTGCGCGATACAGCGTGAAGCTAAAAAAAATAAAGAAACGTGACAAATATTGGAATTTACTAGTTATTTTTTTTGTTTTAATTATATATTACTAACTTTACCACTTCCATGAGTGTGAATAAATCCCACAACCGATGTGTTTACAGACCAGTAATAGTAATAAGTTATTTGTATTTTCAATGGATTTTCTTTTATTTATATAATTCGTATCTAAAAACGTCAGCATTATATAACATCCTTATAAGTACCTTGATTCGATATTATTTAATGTCAAGTAGAATAATCAAAGGTGATAAGTTTCGAAATGAGTATTCTAGTCTAACGAAGTTATAAACGATTAAATTAAACTTTGATAACTTGCTAACTTAGATTAACTTCTTTTGAAAATTCATCGTAACTTTAAAAATTAGTTATGAGATCTTTAAAAATAAATTAACAAATATATAAAAAATTAGGAAAATGAGGAAAGTACTTAAAGTACTTAAAAAAAATCATAAATATAATTTAACATTTGGGTAAGGGATTTTTGAAATACGTATAAAATTTGGAATATAGCGTGATTTAAACGGCCTTAAAGTGACGCAGATTCAAATTTTACTCAATGTTCTATTTCTTGAAATCAAAGCAGAAGAGAAATCTTTGCTCATTTACCATTTTTGTTATACGAGCTTATGGTAATGGTATTTAATAACCGAATTAATTTTATTTTGTTTCTTAAAATAAAAAAATATAAAGAATAGCTTTTGAAAACTTTAACTAAAATTTTATTATAAATATGATTATTTCAGCTTCAAATTATATCTCACAAATAGAAGACTAGGTAGAGAGAGAGCCTGGGTAGTTAATGGTAAGTGTTAAGTAGCGGAACTCAACGCCGCGGTGTGCCTCGTATTTTCTCGAATGAAAAGCGACCCCATAGCCGTCACGTCATGGAATATTTTAAGTAATTTTAAAGTATTATATCTACATTTACGATTAGAAAACACATTTTTATAACTTAGTACTCAGCTTCACAATGTACACATGGCAAGGTAGGCAGAGGGAACCGGGAACCTAGTGTTCAGACATACCCTTCCCTTCCCTACGTTACCTTAGTTTATAAGCTTAAAAACTGCCCAATAAGTGTCAGTTCGATTCCTGCTACATTGAAATAGTTAAACGTTTTCTAAGAAAATAAATACATACACAAGCAATTAAAATATAGTAAAAAGGGCTTGAAAAACTTCTGTAATAAGTTACATATTAATTTTCAGATATTTGTACCTGCTATTACTTGCCCTGAACAAAGAATTAGCTATAGTTCTGACAACTTTAATACTAGAATACTTAAACAATATTCAACATATTAGTAATACTAAGTTGTAGTTCAAAATATTATACTTTGATCTCTGCTTTTTTCCAAATTCCGAAATATTGCACGAAAATTAACATAAAGTAAATTATAAATAAAAAATATAAAAGATTTAGTAATGCTTACTAAATATTTAAGTAAAAAAAATCATCTCAAAATCCCGCAAAGCGTAATCTTAATAAATTGAACTTTAATTAAACCTGTTCTTCAGAACAAATGTCTGGGATGCAATCTTGTTGCAATTAATTCTTCTGTTATAGACTCCTAATTTGGTACGAGTGATGAAACAGATTTATAAAATGGTCTAATAAAAAAATATATATATTTATTATGTAGATTATGGTTAATTGATATTTTTTTTCTAAATTGCCGTAAGTAGATTATTTGAAATGAATAAATATAATAATGTTTATTTTTTCCAGTGATAAATGACAGATGCTGCAGCTGCTGCTGTATCCCGAGCATGACATGGTAGACCAAGGAGAACTTGGAAACCTCGTTTTAAGACACTCGCAGACAGACCGCTTTGTCGAGTAGTTAGAGCAAAGAAATTAATGTGAAAAAATGAAAAAAAATATGTCCTCCTGGATCGAACCCATAACCTATCACGTGGCGCCAATACAGGCTTTTAATAGAAAAAAATATATAAAAACGCTAATGACTGTTTTATGAACCAAGCAAGTCATTTCATCGTTCCCCATTTAATATTTCGAGCCTAATTCCATAACTTAGATAAAGAAAACACTTTTCAGAATTCAACGAGATTTTAGATTGGGTTTTAATAAAGATTTGTACCGGGATTTAGCTATATTACTTTTAGTTGGATATTTGTCTACGATTACTTGGCCGGATATCTTGTTTTTAGAGACGCTTATAATGGTAGATGTAATACTGTACTTATGTTTAAAGTATAATTTTATAATTCATAGTGTAGTACACTTTAATTTTTATCCTATCTTGTCTGTTTATATTTTTTTGTTTAAAAATAAATTAAATATTCTTTCCTTCTTTCTTGTTCATAGCAAAGCCCTACGTAGTTTCGCCGCTCAACGCACAATGCCTCAAATTCAGCGGAAGGTAGGAAGGAAGAATCCAACGGCGTGTCTTAACACTAAGTTCTCAAGTTTCCTCTGCCTACTTCCTCTGGATACAGCGTGAAGCTGAAAAAAAGTAGTTGTCCGTAACTTTCTCAGTCATAGCTTTAGAAAATTGAATTTAAATTGAGTATACTTAGAAAGCTCCTTTTTAAATTTCATTTTACCATCTAATCAGTAAATTTTTCAACTTACCGCTGTACCCGCACATAGCAGGTTAAGAATAGGGAATCTATTGTTTAAACCCGTTCCCCACTTTATACCAAACTCT
>DWMZ01001261.1:0-17081 GCA_018249855.1 Eueides tales michaeli
TTATAATTAATTTGTTATATATGTTTAGTTTTATGAAACAATGGATGTCTATAAAACAAAATTGTGATAAACATGTAATTATTTATTATTTACGTTTTAAGTTTCAAAATTAGATTTTTAAAAAGATAATATATTTTAAGTATACTTTTAATAATGAATCATTATTTCATTATTACTATCATTGTCTTGTTGAATATTAATATATTTAACTTTTAATTAATGTTTAAAATATAGAAAAAAAATATTTGAAAATAATCTATACTTCAATATACAATTTAAATAAATGTCCATAACTATATGAAAATTGATAATAAAACAAATATTACATGTAAAAATACTTTATTTACCTATATAAAAGTAAAAGAAATGTTGATTGTCTATGGTTTATATTATTCAGATATAAATTAACTATAACCAATATATTAATTGTGTGTTTGTTTAAAAAAAAACATTCCTATTCAATGCTATAATTAAATGTATTTACATTATAATGAATGATAATACCATTTTTTTTTTGCTATCAGTACCCGTGAGTAATATAGTGTTTTCTATATATATATCTTATTATTATAAATAATTATGTTATTATGTAAATTAACTTTTCATAACAATAAAGTTCTATGAGGTCTATGAAAATGACGTCAAATAAACTAGTTGGTCACTTTTGACCGACTACATTATGCAACATTATATATTTTGCAATTTTACACTAACAAGTTGATCAAATAAGCAATCGTTTTTTAACAAAATTATAAAATCACACAATGTTAACAGGTTTTTGCACAAATGCTAATTGATCATAATTACTAAGTTTTTCTTTGTTTCTATATTTTATTCTCGAAAGAATATGTCTGTTTGAATATAAAAAGAACTTAAACAAAATAATACAGTATTTGTTTTAAAGAAATATAATAAATATCACATTCGACTTCTTTACTGTCACTACGTCATATGATTATTTTAGGATGTTTCAATATTTGTTTTGTTACTTATTTATTATATAAGTCATAGATAAAATGAATAAAAAAAATGGACAAATTACTTGGCAAAAGTATACTAGCATATATTTTAGTTTTCATGACTTTTATAATGAAACTTTTTGTAATATTTGATATTTAATACAGTAGAGACTTGATTATCCGGCCCTCAATTATTGCTTGAGTAGAATTTTGAAAAATATATACAAAAATTTGATATATATAACTTTGTCTTTATATACTTGATTATGTTCGGATTTTTAGTTATCAAGATCCTTTATAATCAGACTAATGGTTAATCGAATTGCTATCTTTATCCAATTATTTATGTATATCTCATTGGCTTAGAACAATCTTTACTGAGTGTGGGAACAGTACCAGTTTCAAATGTAGGAATCTTTTTATTATTTATTAATTTGATTTAGATAATTAAGCAAGGATTAGTCATTTTTTAAATAATTTTTCATTTTGTATGAAAATGGTTTTTTTTTTAAATTTGCAATTTAAAAGCAAAGATATCGCAGAACGAGTTATATTTTAACTGTGATTAATGTTTTGATGTTTAGTTCGATGGTACTTCATTTTAACGTAGTATGTGTGCGCTTCTAAGAAAAGTTCCTACGTTGATTATGTTTACGTAAAAAAACGTAAAAATACTTTTTAAATATTAGCGGTGACATATTAGTATGCATACTGTACAAACACACACACACATGTATATATATATATATATATATATATATATATATATATATATATCTTATATATTCTTAAACAATTAACTCGACCCTATATAAATCGTATAAACTATAAATTATTTATCTCGCAAAACTTAAATATTAAAAATCACGATGAAATGGAATATTCTTATGAACTATAATTGTGTACCTATTGTATTTACAAAGATATTAGAATAGCTATCTAAATACATTGGAAAAACCTTTTTAAATGGATATGTGTTAATATGTAAACACACAAACAAACCTTGGGAAATGATAATTCTATTGTTATTTTTATTTCATAGATTTTATATGTATGTATATATTTCTTTATTATGATTTAAGATGTAAAGCGGCACAGTGTCTTACTATAAACGCGACAGTTGTGGATTCGATACCCGCTCCGGCAATTGAATTATTAAGACAAAGTCTTCGCTCTGTTACGTATATAGCGCGGCGTTGAGCTCCGCCACTCATTATGCAGTATCTCGAATAAGCTGCATATATGCTGAAAAAATATTAGTATATATTTTTTCTTTCAGTCTTTATGTTTATTTATTTATCCTTTATTGCACACGTTAATAAAATACACATGCACAAAAGGTGGACTTATAGCATGCTCTGCCATCCAACTTTCATATTGGATGTATTTATACGAAGTACATATATGTTACCGCTAATATTTGAAAAAATAGTAAGCTTTCGTAGTTGTAAGATTTAATTCGTAATACAAAATAGTGTTTGCAAATAAAATTATTTACTATTACTATACACATAATAAAGTAATGTTATACAATATCCTATAAAATGTCCCATAAAGATTAAATACGTTAAAGCACTAAATAAATATATACCTGTAGTTAAATAATTATATACCTATAGCTTTATAAATAGACCAGCTTCAATTTGTTTCGTTCAAACCTGTAATAATGGTATTTTTGTAACAGAAAATATTATGAAAATTTCATATAAAACGTACCTAACTCATATAGTTTTTTATGTACAGTTTATAGGTTTCTTCAAATACTTTATAGATAAAAAAAACAACAGAAAAATATTAATTCTCTTGTAATTTGCTATAATAGATCTAATGATTTATCTATAGTATAATACTACATACATACATCGTCAGCTTAGAATTTATACCTGCTAATTCCGTTTTTTATTTACGTATTCGTACATTTTTATATCATTCAAAGTGTAAAAAATACAGAAACAATCTTATTTTATTTCATATATCGCCGTATCATCATCGAATTTTGAATATACTTATAGTTTCTAAATTTAAATTTAGTAGTTTTTTGTCCTAAGTGTGAAATAACACTTTAACAATAGTAAAAATACTTAGTTTTTTGTCTCTTTTTAGAATTTTCTTAACGGGCTGTTAGCAGGTTTACACTCTAAGCTGATGATGTCATGTCCATATGGAATTATTTTTGTCTAACATTTTAAATGATCTATATAAAATTAAGTTATCCATGCTTTAGACGTAGACTTGAACAGTATTCGTTTACATGCTTTTATATATTTTCAATATTCAATTTTGATTTTTTTTTCTTGTATCTCGTTATATTATTGATTTTTATTTTGCAAATAAATGTTATTATGATTTATTTATTTTTTTTATTTTTTTATCCCATACTTTATTTGTTTTTAAATTTATTTTAACCTGATATTTTTAATGTTTATATTTTAATTTATAAAAAAAATACGTTACCATTAAGGTTTGACACATAAGTAATATGATGGTTTAGACTTGAAAGCTTTTAATATAGTACATTTAGGCCAAAGTTATCGCTTCTTAGCAAAAACTGCTTTAAAATATTACTAAAATTAGATATTTCTTGAAAAATATCAGTAGAAAAAGGTAGTACGTATGTATTAGTTCGATTGTTGAGAGTTACAATTATATAAATTATTGACAATAATAAATGTCTATTGTAGCTAATTACTGCGTTTGTGTTATATTTATGGATAACATATTAAATGATGTCAGCACATCTTGTGGTTTTATTTGAAATAAAAAAATATAGAAAAAATGTATTTTATAATGTTGAGGCTCGTCGTGGCGCAGGGGTGGTTGTGGGTCGATCCACAGTCGAGTAAATGAAATATTTATTAGTTTAATAAATAAATATTTATTAGATTAATTTATTTGCTCCGCGTGGAGTTCCGCCACTATTGAGTCTTTGAATTCGGCGGAAAGTGGAGAATGGAACGGAGGGTCTTAAAACTTGGTTCTCAAGATTCTTTTGCCCTGTGGTAGTGCATGTGCGGGATACGACGATGAGCTTATCTATTTTATAATGGTTATTTTGTATATATAATGTACTCATATGATGACGGAGTTAACTTATTGAGAGTTCTCGATCATTTATCGTATTAGTTAAACACGATTGTTTTTTTTTTAAATATTCTTTTCGAATTTCAAAAGCCATATTTAAAGTATATTTCGGACATATTTGAATTAAAAAAAAAAATAAAAAAACATCATATTAATATTGAACAACATAGTTACTGTTCAAAGTATATATTCTATTTGAAAGAAAATATCAATAATAAATATGAAATGAAGACGGTAAGGACTAATTTATTATAAAGAAAAGAAACTGACTCGAGCACTTCTCATTTTGAATTGTTGGTTCATATACAATAAATATACCTAAGTAAGAACTAATTTCAGTTAATAAGTAGATGCTTGTTTGCTACGATGATGCAAAACGAAAATTTAATTGTAGTCCGCAATTTTAATGTTTATTATGCCAAATATGTCGTTTCGATTTAAATCGAGTAATTATGAAACTAAATATAACAATTTATTTCCTTGTGCTGTCCCCGTGAATTTAAGTTATTGCACGGGAATCATCTAGAACGTTTTTAAATATTTACTGTAGCTTCAATAAATAAACAAATTACTTTTTATAAAAAAAAACTGAGTAAATAATATAAAGTTATTGTCATCATAACAAATATTAAACATGAAATAAATAAAGGTGACTCTAACGTGTGCTCGGTCGTACAGCGTAAATACCTGCTGTAAATATTTTGTTTGTTATATTAATTTACTTTGACGGAGTCATGTACTCAATGGTATGGAAGTATCGTATCCTATTTGCGCGATATGTGAATTCATACATAATTATTTGGACATAAATCATTTATGGTAAATTGAATAAAGTAACGATCACCCCTTTCACCCCAGTCTTTATAGTGACTTCGGTGGGAGCAAACCATTATGAAAAACTTTCTTCATTTGTGTAAGTTATTACTTTGTTTTAGATTTTTTATTATGCATTAGAATAGCTTTAGCTGAAAGCAGAGTCATATGTCAGAGTAAAGAGTTGGAAATTTTCCATTGAATCGCAAGAAAAAAATTGCGAGGATATAGCTGCATCTATATATACAGCAAAACAATGTTTGGGCAGGTTTAGCTACTAAGGTATCGTTCTTTTAAAGTTCGTCTTTTGATTCTACTCTGGTCAATGTTATACAAAAGTACTAAGTCATGTAAGAGTCTCGTAAGTATGACAACTAAATTTAATGAAAGGAATTTTTTTTTCGTTAATTAAATACCATTAAAATAAATATGTGTTGTTGCTGTTACAAAATTTCAGGTTTCAGATTGAAACTATGGCTTCAAATTTTATTTCAAAAATTGAATACAAAATTTTTAGAACAATTTGGATTTCACATAAATGAAATATCGTTTACGCAATTAAGTGAATATTTAAATGCGCCCAAAGATTCCTCCAGCTTAGCGATCACTAGAATATTATTTGGTAAGTAAGTGTAAGTAAGTGTAAAAAACCTGAATATTGATTTGTCCTTATTGTTTTAAATATGTCTATATAATATATGAAGCTTTTTTTACTTTAGAATAAAAATCCTTAGTAGTACAAATCAAACCAAACAGATTAATATAATTCTCTAATATTCTAAGAGCGTAATAAAATATTTTCGCCATTATTAAACATTTAAAATGAATGCAGTAGTGGTTCCTTTCAAATACTTTGTACTAGGTGAAGTGTTCGATTGGTCTGGTTTTCAAAAAATATATTAAATATACTAAATATGCGCGATTAATCCGGTTAAAAAAAAGAGTTTCATTTAATATGAAATGAAAAATAAATATTAAAAAACGCAAGATATAAATTTAAATATGTACTTATATATTAATATCATCAGGAATCACAATGCTATTTGACATTCCGGACGAGCGTGGCGGTGCTTTCATGGATAAGCGTTGGGGAGAGTCCACTACGTGTCATTTTCCTCTTATCTCATTAGTGAAGGCGGTGCCTATGCCCTATATGGCATTGGTTTATGCTGGTCTCTGGTTTGGTAACTACTTACAATATCTATTATATCACTCAATACTTGCACGATTTCGCCAGTCTTTGACTAATCTCTACAAGAAGTTAGTAATTTTTGGCTTAAAAATACATGACACAACTGAGGAAATGCTTATATTTTTGAATATGACCAATACTACGATTGGACATCGAACTCGCAACAAAAAAACGCCTTTGAACTGCGTACTGAACTGCGTCAATTCAATATTTAATGTTTTTTTTAATAAAGTTTAAATTTTTTAGGAGCCTTAGGTATAGCACTTGGCTATAAGTATCGCTGGAGTGCGTCAACCTTCACTATATGTTATTGGTATTTGTTCCTAATTGAAAAAAGCTATTGGAACAACCATAGCTACTTGTTTGGAGTTGTCGCTCTTTTACTGGCTTTTACTGAAGCGAATTCTTATTGGTAAATAAAATTTTAGCTGATTTATAGCTTTGATAATAATTTTATGTATGTGAGTGTCGTTTAAATTATTGTTTGAAATTAATTATTTCAAAGCGATACATGTGAATAAAAGCGGAAGTCGAAAATTAAAGATAAGAGAAGATAAATTAAAGATAAGTTTTAAACTTATAAAAGGAAGATTTAATTTTAGATTTTTTTAAATTTAATCGTAATATTAAAAGTAAAAATGTCACCATTATTTTAGTTGTATTTCAATATCATTTATAATTAAACAAAACCTGATTTTACTCAGGTAACTAATTAATTACAAACTTATTTGTTTAAGGTCATTGGACGCTTATATAAATCCTTCTCAATTAAAGCCGACGGTGCCATATTGGAATTATTTTATTTTGAAATATCAATTTTTCATACTTTACTTCATGGCTGGCTTAAAGAAAGGAACTGCAGAGTGGTTAACGGGATACTCGGTACAGAACCTTAGTGAACACTGGGTTTTTAATCCTTTCAAGTAAGCTTATCTTTACAAAATTAATAACTTTAATCCTATATAATAAAAAAAACTAACTACATATATATTTTATTGTTTCAACTTTGCTGTGCTAATACATTAACTAGGCAATAAGTAAATTGAACAACTTAGTTGTAAAACAGTTTACCAGTTCTTAAGGTTTTTTCTAATTTCAAAACATTGCGTGTTGGGTGACGGAATCATGTTTGACAACCAGACCGGAAAAATGAAAATGAAAATGTTTTTTAAATTTCTAATAGCACGGCACTTCTGCATTTTTTACTTACATATTACCAAAATCGTGGCTTTACAAAATCATGTAATTTATTCGTTTTAAAATATTATTTTTAAGAATATATGAATACAATTTCAAAATGTATAGATATTATTTATATTTTCCATCATTATTTATTATTAAAACAAACATATTTTTTATTTCATAATTTAAAAATATATAGGTACCTCTTATTTTACAAATATATATTTTTTAAATTAATGTTTCCTTATAAATTATTTTTTATATTTTTTTTACATACATATACCTACCTAACAAATTAAACGCGATAATTTAAATAAAACACTGTACTGCATTAATTCGAGATTATATTTTCAGATTATTTTTAACAGTTTCACAAACAGACTTCCTTATAGTCCACTGGTTTGTATTTGCGTTTGACCTGACCGTGGCCATTTGGATGATGTGGGCTCGAACGCGACATGTCGCTATGATTTTTTGTGCTTTATTTCATTTAATGAATAGTAGGTTATTTACAATAGGTAAGTATATATGTATATCATAGTATAAAGAGAAATTTGAAAGGTAAATTATAGTAAGCAAGATACGTAAGTATTCACATACATGGGAACAACAGTTTAAAAACCTTGTATAAAGTGCACTCCGTCCTCCATTCTCCGTTCAATATTAAGACATTCCGGATGGAATGACGGTGCTCAACGCCGCTTTTTGATTCACCTAAGGAAGGAGGTAAAAATGATAATTTAATTGAGTAAATTGTGGTGCTACTACTTCATTTAGAAGACGATGGTCAACATCGACTTGTAACTGTGCCATGATCAAGTTTGATTGGTAAAATAAACTATTATAGACGGGTACTGTGTTAAAGAATATAAAAAATCTATAATAATATCGATCGAAAGTAAGCTCTACTTTTATTTACTTTAACCCCTTAATAATAACTTGTAAAGTTTTATAATAAATTGCACTGAATACAAGCACAATGAATTGCATATTATGTATTATTATTTATTTACTAGAAACAATATAATTCTGCATATTACTAAGAATAAGCGCATCACCATACCTATGTGTGTACATAGTTAGTTACCTAACAAGAAATATATGTTAAGTTTATCATTAAAGGAGAAGAGAATTAAATTAATTAAACCGCATCCTTAGTGTTTATTATTCAATTTTAAAACTTTATGGTTATTAACTTTTCTTTATCTTCATATTTTATTTTTATTTATTCTTTATTGCAAACAAACGAAGCAAATACATAAAATAAAAGAAATATATATGTTCACAAGAAGTATGCAAAGGCGGTCCTATTGTTTCATTCAATCTCTTACAGGATACAATTAAAAGAAAATTTTTAATAAAATCGTGGGAATAACGTTACCAGTGCAGTTGAAAATATAATTTAATAATAATAAATATACAAATAAAATATCATACATTACAAATACTCGCAGTACGTTTATATATATTTATATGCGATATATTATAAATATATGCATTTTATAATATACATACACAACATATATACCTAATGTATATATAAATTTACTGGTACATCCATCAAAATATATAATTGTTCTAACTTGATGGTATTGATTTGTATAAAATATTAAAAGATTCGGGATGTCGAAAGTAAAAAATATTTAATAATATAAATATTAAATATTTTCTCACCTAACCTAAACCTAAACTTTCTTTAAGCCTACATATTTTTTACGACGATGTGACTAAAAATCACCAAAAGTCAACTTACATTTTTCGTGCGTTCTTGTCTTATCGAAGTCCATTTATTAAATCAACAAGTTATAAAAAAAAAATACTTTTTTATTTAGATCATTTGGGGCAGTCATAGTATTTGAAGAAAACGCAGTGGTTATGGGTTCAACTATTACTCAAAGGATGAAAAAAATTATTTTACCCTCTCTGATGATTACGTTTTATACGTAGCATGGAGTTTCACTTGAATTTGTCTATCCGTTAAACAACATAAAATTTTTTTTGGAGTATTACTTTGTATTCATTTGACATCACAATATCTAAAAAATAACCACTTTATATTTATCACAGGTATGTTTCCCTGGGTATGCTTGGCTACAATGCCACTGTTTTACCCGTTCGACTGGCCGAAAATTATCATAAGACATGCGGAAAAGACCTCATTAATAGTGAAAGGAGGAATTTGTAATTATTTAAGCAATTTTAAATACACTGTAAACAATTGCCAGCGGAACAAAAAAGAATTACCAGAAAAAAACATCGCAACAGAAGAAAAAACTACGTGTGACAATGAAAATTTTAATGTTAAAAACGATATTGCTGAAGTTAATGAAGAAAACAAACTGAATATTGATTTGAGAAAGGGGAATGAACGATTGGACAGTACAAATGGAAAGATGAAAAATATTACATTTGCTTTAATAGTCTTTCACGTGGTGACTCAAGCCTTCTTGCCGTATTCGCATTTTATTACGAAGGTCAGAGATTAAACATTGATATTTATTATTTATATGTATTTATATTTATTTAATTACTACCATTTACAATATTAGTTCCGAAATACCGATATCAAATACAAAAAAGTAGGATTATGTAATAAATTTTCATTTAAGAAATTTTCCAGCATTTACTTAACTGAATATACTTTATATACGTCGCTACGAGCTACGCCACAAAAAAATGAAGACCTGTTCAAAACTCTTTAGAAAACAAATTTTTTGCACACAAAATGTTAGATTTATGTGAAATATTTTTGTAAAATAGTATGCCTGCCATATTTCATGGGCATTGTAGCAATTTTGTGGAACTTAATATCTTAAATTGATGTAACTTTCTAATTTTTTAACCAATTTAAATAAAACAAATACTGAATGTCAAGGGAATGATTTCAAAATGAAGCAGTGAAAACTTGAGTGCATTTGAGTGGGATGAGCCGTAGCTGCGATTAGCGCCTACAAACGCACAGACAAACAGATAAACAGACAAAACATTTAAAAATCATTGTTTTGCGCTCTATTAAATTATTAAGGATAATATATTTCTTTAAATATCTTCTATGTAAAGACAGCGATCAGTTACATATTAAAATTATGAATTACTATACTTATTAAATATTTATTTCAATACAATATATGACAATCCAAGAATACACTCTATTATCTGTTATACATACTTCTATATCTTTCTATAGTTTATTTGATTTAACACGCTATTCTTAGAATAAATATTGTTTCTACTAACTAAAAAAATAATATTGTTGGATAGTTCAATCATCCAGGAAAGCCACAGGCCATATTACTTTACCATCTTAATCGTGTCGATGTAATACACTAACAACACATGCGGGTAACATATGTCAACGTTTATTTATATGTATTTACTTTTAGTTATTACGCGGGCGAATGTGTCAGTGAAATAATCTTTTTATATATATATATATATATATATATATATATATATATATATATATATATATATATATATATATATATATATATATATATATATATATATATATATATATATTAGCTTCACGCTGTATCCCGCATATGGCAGGCTAGGCAGAGGGAACCCGGGAACTTAGTGTTAAGACACTCCGTTCCACTTCCGTTCCCCACTTTCCGCCGAATTTGAGGCATTGCGTGTTGAGTGGCGGAACTCAACGCCGCGCTTTGCCTCATTACCAGAATGAAGAAATTAAACATTAAATATTTAAATTGAAAATATTAAATATTTCATTTCTTCGAGTGGGGATCGAACCCAAAACCTGTCGGTTGAACAGTCACACGCTTGTGCCGCTGCGCTACGACAGGCCTCAATATATATTTTTTTATTTATAAATTAATGAAGAGTTAACACTTAATTGTTAATAATTAATTTAATAAGCTTATCGAGTCATATTTTTCAATTTAATATTCATAACTTCAATGTTCATTAGGGTTACAATAACTGGACTAAAGGCCTCTATGGATATTCCTGGGACATGATGGTCCACACATGGGACATAGATTCGGTGATCGTTAAAGTCGTCGATAATGAGAAACATGAGGCATTTTACGTTGACCCTTACATATATACACCAAATGATAGATGGACACGACACGGAGACATGGTTCACCAATATGCTAAGTGTCTTAGGAATAATATAAGAGAAACTGATAAAAAAATATCCCAAAATATATCAATTTACGTTGACGTTTGGTGTTCAATGAATGGTAGATTTACACAACGCATGTTTAATCCTTACGTGGATCTATTAAATGCGAGCTGGTTGCCTTTTGAGCCAGTATCGTATCTAATGCCGTTACTAGATGAAGCATTGGAATGGCGGAGTATTTTGCACGATATAAGAAAAGATGTACAGTCTTGGAATAATTTTAGTGATGTTATATTTATAGCTGATTTTCCAGGTACATAGTACTTGTACAACAACTAAATGTTGACGTTCAAATTGTATATTTTCTAATAATTAATTATGGCTATTTTCTGAATTGTCCAAACAGCACTTACGACCTTTCGACTGCTAACGTGGGTTCCGTTTCAGTGAGCGCAATTGATGTGGAACGTCAAAATAACGTCAATGCTCACGCTGCTAACGTTCCGACCCGTTAGTACTGTAAGCATTAGTCAAGTCACATATGATGTCAAAGTCACATGAATTTTACCGGACTCTGATACGTTATGGGCGCTGTGTGCACAATTTGGAAAACGGCCATAATACACGTCTCTCCAATGTAATCAAAATGGATTCAAATTGAACGGCATTATAATATGTTAAGCAATTTCAATAACTTACTTTTTTTAGGTTACGTTCAAGAAAAGTATATTCCATTAGACATATCCAATGTTAGTATGACTGTATTACATGGATTGGTGGCATATGAACCTGAAGTTACTATATCATTAAACGGACAATCTTTTCAACTACAAAAAGGAAACAAAATAATGCTAGCTTCTGAAACATTCCACAAAATTATTAACATTGGGAGAACACCTGCATATTATATGTACACATTCGCAAATATTACTGAAGCAACTAACATCGTTACTCCTGCGCCTAAACCAAAGTTGCCTATAAGTCAAGAATTACTGAGAAGGTTTAAGAATATGATAACTTTCAGCAGCTCCGTCATAGCAAATGTATTCCAAATATTTCAAATGAAGCACTGTCATTAATCTTAATATACGCGTAACTAAATTTATTTGTTTTTGCAAGATAAGGACAAATTATTTATCAATAATATCATAAATAATATTCCACGTGACTTTAAATATTAAAATGTACGTAATATATAAATTGTTTTATTTTAACATAATAAAAAATTACATCCACAGTTATATAAGAATTATTTATAAATTAAGTAATAATCAAAATTTAGATATTTATAAATACTTTTGCCTATAAAACTCACATTATTACTCTACCAGGGTATAGTGACCGACCGAAACTGTTTTTTCAGCCGAAACCGAAACAGTAACCGAACTTTCGGCCCCGCTCTTAGTTTCGGCCGAAACCGAAACCGAAACTTACTTAAAAATATTTAAAATTTCTATTGCATACTGAAATTTAGTGTATTTCAATGTTTTTCTTCATGCTTTTCCTTCTTCAGCATCATAGAAACTGTGTTTTCCAAGATCAACCAAGGTCTCCCAACACCTTACCAGTCACTTTTTCTTCATAATTTTTTTACCATTCTTTCATCACTTATTCGCTGTATTTCAATGTTTTTCTTCATGCTTTTCCTTCTTCAGCATCATAGAAACTGTGTTTTCCAAGATCAACCAAGGTCTCCCAACACCTTACCAGTCACTTTTTCTTCATATTTTTTTACCATTCTTTCATTACTTATTCGCTCGAATCAATTATTGGCTCGCGTCCATGCAAAAGTCTTTCCACAACCAAAAGCTAATATTTTAGCATAAACTTTACTACTCAAACTAATCAAATTGATAGCCGTATAGCTTGCACAGTTTATCTGTGAACCTTTGTCTTTATATAAAGGCATGATGACTGCACCTCATCAATCGTCTGAGATTTCCAGCAAAAATTGCACCACATTTCACGCTGCCACATTTCAGACTTCGTATTGCAGTCTCAACTTCTTTTATACAGTTTTCGCTATCAGCAAGCAAGTTATGAAGTTTCAGCGTTTCGCTGATACTTGAGTACATCTCCTTATAAAATTCCGCTCATCGCTGCAAAATCTGTAGTAGTTCTGTTAAAAGACCACCGCCCTTCGAAAGCACCCCTTTCATTCTACAGATTAGTGAGCTACTCCGGGAATCAAATATTTCTTGCTAGCCTTCGTGTTTTTCTGAAAGTTGCCTGTTAAATTTCATCTCTTTCTTTCTCAAAATTTTCACGCTTCATCATTGTCAGTACTTTCGGTTGGTGTTTTTGAAGCTTATAGGTACTATTTATCTCTCTCATAATTTTATTCTTTATAATCCTGCCATCTCTCTCTCTCGCTCTCTCTGCTCTCTTCTTTTTTTTTACAGCATTTTTCGTTTAATCATCCGACTATTCGTCGGCATTTATCTTAAAGTCTCTTTACCCTTTACCATATACCTCTGCCGTTACTTCCGTCATGCCGGCATACTTCAACATTTATTTCCATATTCACAGCTGATCCACTAGAAATAGATCAGTCATACTTTTCTCTCCCTTTCGCTCTCATATGAACATGTGAATTTGTTTGTAATCAAACATCATGTTTGCCACAAAAAAATATTTTTCTTGCAAATATCCAACATAAACATTCCAGCCTCATTGTTTCTCATATACACTTGCCAAGCACTCCTTTGAATCCTTTCAAATCACCACATATTATTCATATACAACGCCGCATTCGTCTCCACTTAACACAACACTGGGGGGATAATTACAAATACTCGAGGTTCGGCGGGGCCGAAAGATTCGGCTATTTTTTGGCCGAAACCGAAACTATGGCCGAAACTAGAATTTTTGGCCGAAACTGGCCGATACCGAAACCGAAACCGAAAGTTCTGTCGGTCACTACCAGGGTAGTACCATAAATATTATTATTTTTTTTACGTAATTATTTTTTTACGTTAGAATAGGTTTTTTTTTATTTTACTGTTTTTCTATAGATTAATAGTAATATTGACTGTAAGCATTATATTAATCTAGCAGGGTAGCATAAATATTAATTTATGGTACTACCCTATAAATCAATATAAAAAAATACTTGGACGGTTTTAATCACCAGAGCGGTTGAGACCAATCTAGCTCTATAGGGGTATCAGTGGCAGATATAAACTTCAGGATCGTTTGCTGTAATCCTGTTATTATACCCTGACCCCGCATCAAAAAATCGGATGTCACACTATATATATAGATATGTATATTATATTATAATATTTGTATATTATTCTATAATCTAGACATGATCATAGAACAAAAGATCATTGTTCTCTCGACCACATCGAACTGTCCTTCATCAAGAAATTGACCATGTCTCTGCAGCTTGTATTTAATCCGTGATGCCTTTAAATCTGGAAAAACATTTTCACTAGATAAATGGACAATGACTGGATACACACAAAGAATTACTTTGAATTGGCACAAAACAATTAATGTATGTTTGTTCTAAATTTTGATTAGGGAAGCAACGGCGGTCTATTCTATAAATGTATTCCATTGAATGTATAGTTTATTGTTGAAAAAAGTCTTCCGTTGGCACAAGGAAAAACCTGCTCGCATCGCGGATCATTTCGGAAAACCTAATCTAACTACTTACATTGCTAGATAACACTATCTTCAAATGGAATATTTGGTATATCCACGTAATTTTTTTTTTGCGTTAGATTAGGTTTTTTTTACTTTACTGTTTTTCTATAGATTAACCATAATTTTGACTGTAAGCACTATAATTATTTGCGTTTTTATTAGGCGGTTTTCCGAATTATCAAAACAGCGTTCATAGCGTATCACAAATAGCTTAAAATTTATGTGACATTGACAATTTAACTTACATATTACTTGACCAGTGCTTACAGTACTGATGCGTCGGAGCCATAGCATCGTGAGCATTAACAGTATTTTGACGTTCCATGTCAATGTCACTATCGTCACTTTCCTCGATTACGAAAAATGCTTGAAATACAAGCATTTTACCATCTTTATCGAATACACTACATACTCCACTCATGTTTATATCAAAAATGCTCTGTTCAGTTATGTTTTACTTGTTGAATTTGTAAGCACACTCACAAGGGATCTGAATTATTAATACAGCTGACAGATGTTGGCACGCTCACTAAGTCGGATCCCACGTTAACAGTTGAAACGTCGTATAGTAGATACATTTGACAATTCGGAAAACGGCCATAATAAATCTGTAACTGTCTGTCTGTACATGGAAGACATATTAAAAAAGAAATATTGAGGACATTTATTAATGTAATAGGGCTCAAAATAGTGATTTTGATTTTCTTTGTCTACTTGTCTGTTTGTTTGTTTGCCTTTGGCCGTTTTCCGAATTATCAAAACAGTAGAAACGACGTTTCAACTACTGACGTGGGGTCCGTTTCAGTGAGCGCCAACATCTAATTATTAAAACAAACTACCGCCAATGATTTTTTGTTTTAGGTGCAGGCATTTTTTTAACTAGATCTTCTCTTTATAACATGCATTCTTCTATTGTCTAATATAATCTTTTTTTTACCATACAACCTCCTTCGTTTATTCTCCATACAACGTGAAACTGGCGAAGTGATATGTGCTTAACTGGCACGCTCGGAACGCCATAATCAAAGAACCATACCATATTACGTTATTATTATTACAATGGATAATAACTATACTAGCTATTCTGGGATATTGTACGGTATAACTATCATGGACAGCAGGTCCTGGCGAATAGTCGGCTTTAACAGTTAAAGCCGAAAGTACTCGCTAGAGTTTAAGCATTACGTACAAGTGAAAAGTGCGGTCATATAACTATTGATAGAGGATAATGTGCGAATGTGGACGAAATCAGGTGAAGCCCTAACTGGATATTGGTGATCTAAGCCGGTCCGCCCCCCTACTTTGAACGCTGCATCCATCTATGGGGTTACACCAGATTGCACGTAGATTTTGCCAGCGTGTCATGAGTGTAATGGACTTCATGCCCTCTATATTTTGGGATTGCTTCTCACCTCTAGGCTTCGATAGCTATACCCAGTGGGGATTAGGAACATTTCAAGGCGACGTAGTGGCACCCACAATCTATCCTATGGTGACATGGTTTATTGGTAGAAGTTGTCACTTACTTCTAGTGGAGAAGCTTATTTACCAGTGAGCCCCACAGTGATGTTCGTTCATACGGCACATCTGCCTTGTGCACAGTGGTCTTCGTAGATTGCGCTTTTTAGCATCAAAAATATCTTAAAATTAAATATTTATTGAAATATTTTATTATAACTTAAAATTAAAATTAACAAATAAGAAAAAAGATTAGCTACCAGTAACCATAAAAAATAATAAATTTTTATGGTCTTTTGAGCACATGCATCCCTTCACCGCTATTAACATGTTATTGTATATACAATAAAAAATGTAGTCTTTTCAAATTCATATAACATTTAAAAAAAGTATATTTTAAAAACCCAGTGTATTTCAATAATTGTAAAAAATTTCAACGCCCTTATTCTATTTTTAGACTACATAAGATTAAAAAACACAACATTACAGAACGATATTTTTGAATCTATGGCCCTGCTGCTGCTGTACTGGGTAGCTGTCAAATGATTTTAAGTAAATGACAGCGTGCGGCACGGTTGGTCGGCGGGCGGACTAGATCACTGGGATAGTGTCATGAATATCGTGACTAAGGCATGAGGCAAATACTGAG
>DWMZ01001262.1:0-17078 GCA_018249855.1 Eueides tales michaeli
ACCACTCAATTTTTTTGTTTTCTAACCTAAAAATTGTCTGGAAGAAATAGCTAATATGCGATAAGACCGCCTTTTATGATCCACAAAACATTATTTATATTAACTGGCTAAAATGACTTCTAATTTGTTTTTGTATTTCATGGGCAGTGTACAATATACTATATATAAAACAAATACTAGAATCGGACGTAACCAAGTTATTTTCGATACGTAAAAAGTTACGAATGGCGTTTTTATAAAAACAAGGAAATGAAATAATTGTATCTCCCGCGTGGGATTGAACCCATTAACCTTTCGGTTACAGTCAAAAACCATCTACCGTTGCGCCACGATGCCTTAGTGATTCTCATATTTTAACAAAGATTCCAGCAACTTTTGCGATATAGGAGTTACGATTTACAATATTTTATGTTAAAATTTATTTTCTCAATAAAAATTCAATTCAAAAATATAGGTTGAAATTCATTCCCCTGACTGAGAATCCATAACTCAAGTTTACCAATCTATTAAAAAAGTTAACTATATGACATATCTAGTAACATATATCAGTGTAGTGCAGTATTTTGAATTAAATCACGATGTTTGCGCTCACTGCAGCACTCAGTACGGTAATTCATGAAGGTAACTCCAGGCAAAACTATTTTTCAATAAAAAAAATCAAATGTTACTTTAATGTCCTTTATGACTGTATGAAACTTTTGACGTTAAGTGCATACATTTATCATTTTTAGGGTTCCTCAATAGAAAAAATGGAACACTTATAATATTGTTTGGTTGTCAGTCTGTTTGTGCCTGTCTGTAACGATTCTTTTGCCCAAGAAGTCGTTTTTGAATCAAGCTAAAATTAATATGATATATTTATCAAGCCTAGAGTACTTTGCAGTTAAGAAAAAATACTTTCCTTTCTGCCTTATTTTATTTGACATTCAAACCTCTTAGTAGAACCCTACAAAGATTCTTGAATTTTAAATTTAAAAAGTTACAAAACGTAATATTTTATCCGTGCCTATATTTTTTTCTTTCATTGTGTTGTTCTGTTATGTACAAGAAAATTCAGTACAGTACAGTAAAATGGAATAGTAATTCTTAAGGTTATTATCGTAAAATTAGTCCGGAACCCATTATAGTAGAAATGCAAAAAAACCGGCGAAGTACGAGTCGGAACCAGATTTCGCCGGTTTTTTGCAAAAGGTAACTTCTGAAATAGTTTTATTGAATAAAAGTTTGAAACTCAGCTTTAATAGTTTCCTATGTTAAATTCAACATTTTATGTTAATATATAAATGAAAAGTAATTTATCAGCTTCACGCTGTATCCCGCACATAGCGGGTATGCAGAGGGAACCCGGGAACCTAGTGTTAAGATACTCCGTTACATTTCCGTTCCCCATATTCATAGGCCTGTCGTGGCGCAGCGGCACAAGCATGTGACTGTAACCGACAGGTTGTAGGTTAGATCCCCAGTCGAGGAAATGAAATATTTAATATTTATAATTTAAATATTTAATATTTCATTTCTTCGCTCTGGTAACAAGGCAAAAAGCGCGGCGTTGAGTTCCGCCACTCAACACACAATGTCTCAAATTTGGCGGAATGTGGGAAAGTAGAAGCATTTTATCAACATACATATTCTAGTATCTTAGACATTTTATTGCATTTATTTGTTTTTTATAGGTAATACTGTTTTTTTTCGCATTAAATTTTGAGAGTATATTGTGGACACTGTAGTAGCGCAGCGGCAAAGCGTCTGACCCATACCCATTTGCAAATACCCATTGGAATTATTAGAGCGCTTGGACGGATTCCAAGAGACGCAGGTTCAAATCCTGCCTGGTTCCAATTTTTATACGTTTTTAAATTTAGTATTTTTCTTTTCTAAGTGTGGAATAACACTTTAAAAATAGTAAAATTATTATATATAGTTTTTTAGTAAACTAGTATTAAGAAACTATAGTATTTTCATGTTCTCATTGTATAGGTCGTCTATTGGGGGCTATCTTCTGTTCTTTTTCCACGGTAAAAAGCAGTGTTAAATTACGTTATTCAAAAAATTAAAAATTTGTCACTAAGTACTCTCAATCTTTATAGAAAAAAAACATAAGTTTTATATGCATATAACTATTATTTAATATAATTCCACAGCCAGAGCTTGCTGTTGAAGATTACCTGGAACCGGTGCAAGTAAACAAGGATTATTGCGACGTGTGTATCAAACACAAGGACGATTCCTTGCTGGGATATATTATGAATTACTTGGAAACACGACTCGGTATGAAACGAGGTAGGTTCCATTTACACTATATTTATTTATTATTTTATTTTGGGGTTGAAAAGGGAACCTTTCAGGTTCGTATTACTTTTTTTTCTGAAGAATGCGTGGAGGTTATAAGTTGAAATTGATGTCAAATGGTCAACAGTACTTTGGTCATGGAAAATATTGAACTTCTATCATTCCTTCTAAATCAACGCATCAATTTATCTTTTTTTAAGCTTGACGTACATAGTAGGGTGGTTAAAGGGAACCTGGAACTAATGTTAAGATACACCGATCCCATTGATACGATATCTTTTTTCTCGCTATTTCTCGTTGCCAGTTACGATAAACATTAAATATATAATATTTTCTAGTGAAAATTGAACCCAAAAGCGCCGCGTTTACAGTCGTACACTTGTGCCGATGCGCTATGACTACTATAATAATATATTTGTTTTATCGCCTTACCTATCCACGTTTCTTGTGAATTATTTCGAAACTTGCAAATTATGATGTATCTTATTTCACTTACTCACTCAGCTTCACGCTATACCCCGCACATGGCAGGGTAGGCAGAGGGAACATGGGAACTTAATGTTAAGACACTCCGTTCCACTTCCGTTCCCCATTTTCCACCGAATTGCGTGTTGAGTGGTGGAACTCAACGCCATGTTTCTGCCTTGTTACCAGAGAGACAAAATAAAAACGTTAAATATTTTAATTAAAAATATTAAATATTTTATTTCCTCGAGTGAGGATCGAACCCACAACCTGTCGGTTACAGTCACAAGCTTGTGCCGCTGCGCCACGACAGGCCTTATATTATTTCACCACAACAATATATACATTCTTACAATACAAAAACTAAAGAAGCAAATGTGGAGTGATCAAGTACTTAATAAGAAAATGTAAATTAAATATCAGTTAAAAGTAATCGAATTCACGACTTACACCTTGAAATCTAAACTTCCATTAATCACTCAAACATATCTCAAAAGGCCCCGAAGAGGTCTGAAAGCACCTTAATACGCGAGGCCCACGCGCGTGTCGAAAACGGAAGTCGTTCGCCGGATATGATGACAGTAACTAATATTCTACTTAACTTTGGTGTAATTTCCTGCTGCTTATATCCTGAGTAACGTGAGAGAATCATCTTACTGCTCTATTTATTTTAAGTGACGTATTTGGTGAGGTAGGTAGAGAGAATTTGGAAGAGTATTGTTAAGAGAGACTACTCCCGTTAAGGTATTTGAAATCCTTATTTCCGCTAAAAATCTTAAAGTCTAAAATAAAAATTTAAAAAGCACCTTCCGCTTTTTTTTTAAATTAAAATTAAAAAGGGATCCATTTATTTATTTTTTTCACAAAAGCGTATGTTTTTACGCTTATTATTATTATTTATTTTTTAGTTATTTCTCTATTTCCTTTTGCTGACGCTGTATCCTGCCATGTTCAGGATACAGAGTGGATCTAAAAAAATTAAGAAAAATATGAAAAATATTACGAAAACAAAATATAACGCGGCGTTGAGTTCCACCACTAAAAATGTAGTGTATTGAAAATAAGGCAATACTAGAGTCTGTCTACTTTTGTTATTAAATAGGGAGAGATTGATACCTACATCGTTATATACTAAGCGGTTTAATCTTCTTAAAAAAAAGAACAAATTATATAATAAATATTTTAGAGATCGCATATAAAAAAATAACGTAGAGAACTGTGTAAGAGTCGCGGCTTCAAATCCCTTCAATTTTTTTTCTTTCCCAAGTCTATAATAATATTTGAAAAACGTAAAAACAAACACAAATAACAACAAAAACGTTTCGTCTACGCTACTATAAGATGAAATTAGCAAATCTAATGATACCGTGTTTCACTGCATTCATTATTCATGGGACTTTGCGGTCGTTTTATTACATTAATCAATTGTAAGTAACGCTGAATAAATATTATATTTCTAAAGGACTTGCTTTCTTGGGTTAAATGAAGGAAAGGGAAATTGTTTTAAGAAAATATACTTTTAAATGTAAATATTTGGAGCTTTTTTATTATTTGGTTTATTTTTAATTTTCCGCTGTATCCCACAAATGGCAGAGCCTGCGGAGGAACCTGGGAAACTAGTGTTAAGGAATTACGTTCCTTTTTCTGGTCTTTATTTTCCGCAGATTATTGAGACATAATTAAACGTCACACTTGCCTCGTTACCAGAGCGAGGAAAACGAATATATCATAGAATATTTCATTTCCTTGAATAGGAAAGGAACCCCACAACTTTTGACCCTTACAGTTGTACCCTTGTGCCTCTGCGCCATGACAGGTCTCAGGCCTACTTTTGTTATATTAAATACAATTACGTAATATGATCTCTGTCTGACGACATTCGAAAGATCGCCGGTAGAAACTGGATGCGGAAAGCAGAGGACCGAACAACGTGGCGCGCTATAGGGGAGGCCTATGTTCAACAGTGGACCGTAATAGGCTGATGATGATGATGATGATGACAAAATGACCTGACCTTGAAGTTCTTTCATACATTTTTTTACATTTTACACCTTTAAATTTGGATACTATTTTAAAATACAATATTCTATGACTAATCCGCTTCACGTAAAATGCGACGTGAAAGCAAAAAAAAAAAATTCTATACCACAAAATTGAACCCCCACCCTTTCTTTATACACGATAATAGCCCCCGTATTCCTAAGAACTATTTCCTGTTACTCAACACATAGCGATGTTGAAAACATTTCTCGACGACTCTCATCATTAATCATTAGAAAAGCTCTTTAGAAATGAACTAAAAGCTTTACAAATATTTATTACTTTTTATTTACCGGCTTGCTTTCCCTTTTGTTGTATTGGTATATGATATAGATGAAACGAATGAATGAATTTAAGGGTACCATAGAAAAAATGTTTGATTTGAGTGCTGCAAATTAAGAAATTATTTTTCCTGGAACCTGGGAACCTAGTGTAGGAACACAATGGTGGTCACAATGGTTTTGTATTCTCAAGTGGGATTTGAATCCATGACCTGTCATGCTTACTCTAAATGTATTATCTTTGTTTTTTTTGGCTTCACACTGTATCCCGCACAAGGCAGGGTAGGCAGAGGGTACCCGGGAACCTAGTGTTAAGACACTCCGTTCCACTTCCGTTTCCCACTTTCCGCCAATTGCGTGTTGAGTGGCGGAACTCAACGCCGCGCTTTTCCTTATTACCAGAGCGAAGAAATGAAACATTAAATATTTAAATTGAAAATATTAAATATTTCATTTCCTCGACTGGAGATCGAATCCAGAACCTGTCGGTTACAGTAACACGCTTGTGCCGCTGCGCCACGACAGGCCTCCTAAATGTATTATTAGTTGTTGTAAATACTCATGTGTCATACTCGAATGATAGAAGTGATAAGTTAAATTAATCTAAGTTAAACTATTTAATATTAAGATTGTTTAGCTTGAGAAAATTTACCGCCTGAGGCCTGTTGTGGCGCAGCGGTACAAGCGTGTGACTGTGTAACCGACAGGTTGTGAGTTCGATCCTCACTCGAGGAAATGTTGATATTCAATATTTTTAACTTAAATATTTAATATTTTCATTTTTTCGCTCTAGTAAGATGGCAAAACACGGCGTTGAGTTACGCCACTCAACACGCAATGCCTCAAAATCGGTGAAAAGTGGGGGACGAAAGAGGATCGGAGTGTCTTAACTCTAGGTTCCCAAGTTTCCTCTGCCTACCCTACCATGTGCGGGGTACAGCGTGAAGCTGAGTGAGTGAGTGAGAAAATTTACGAAGTTAGGAATGAATTTCTGACTTAGGATAACGTAAGGAACGGTTATGTACATTTCTAACATTTCTGACAATATTTTTAATCAATAAAAGATTTTGTACATTGTACAAAATCTTTTATTGATTAAAAATATTGTCAGATTCTAAGAAGTCCAAAATACGGAAAGTGGTCGGCGAGAGTGAGAGAGGAGACAGGGATGGACCAATTATCGCTGCTGTATACGTGAGAGAAAGGGATAGCAGACAGATTAGCGCAGTTACGAGTTACGTAACGAATGGGACTCTCAAATAAGAAGTTATCACTTCAAAAGCCACTTATTAATGCCGTTTGTAAATATTCCCTATATTATGGCTTATTTTCGTTTTCTCGCTCTGGTCACAAAGCACAGCACGGCGATGAGCTCCGCCACTCAAATTGCTATGCCTTGAAATATTAACCCTGGGTTCCCTCTGCCTACATTGCTATACACAGGTAACAAGGCAAAGCGCAGCGTTAAGTTCCGCCACTCAACACGCAATGCCTCAAATTCGGCAGAAAATAGGGAAAGAAACGGAGTGTTATATCACTAGATTCCCAGCTCCCCTTTGCCTACCCTAACATGTGCGAAATACATCGTGAAACTAAGAAAAAATCTCTTTTTAGAATTCCATACTTCAAATTGTAAAAACGGAACCATTATAGGAGGAATTGTGACGCCTAGTTATCGCCTCCAAAAAGTAAATAAATCATTTATAGGTCTGAGTATACGTATCTATAATAGTACTCCGCAGTGTATTTTGAATTTGCCACTGGAAAAGTTTAAAGTAAATGTTAAAGCAATATTAGTTAAGAAAGCGTACTACACTGTCCAAGAATGTTTGAATGATAAAAATGCATTTCATCAAGGTAATTTAAATTTCATGCAGGATAGCCACTGTACTAAACCATAAAATTGTAAAAATATTCAATATTGAAAGGAGCAACTGCTGAGTTTCTTGCCGGCTCTTCTCAGCAGAACCGCATTCCGAGCCGGTGGTAGCTTTGTTTGTGACGATTCAAAAGTACTTGCGAAAGTCTATTTGAATAAAGAATATTTTGAATTTGAATTTGATCACTTTGTCATCCATCTTTCCGTCTGTAAAGAACATGTGTCTCAATATGATGATGGAGATGGTGATAGTTTAAGATATCAAGCTGAAATTAATATCAAATATTCAAATATACAGTCACTTGAAGCAATTGAAAAATTAAGTTTCTATGTCAACGCGATCTAAAGAGACGCTCGTATCTCACTATGTGAGAACTTAATACCTATAAATAAAGCAAAAATGAAACACGTCATAATTTATATGTATTTCATAGATAACAATAATTACACATTAATAATTTTAGTTAATTTATATTAATACATCAATAAGGCGAAGCGCGGCGTTAAGTACCACCTCTCAATACGCAATGCCTCATATTCGGGGGAGAGTGGGGAACGGAAGTGATACAAGGTGTGAAGCTTAAAAAAAAATCATACAAAATGAGTGCCGACTGACTGACTTTGGCCAGTACTTCTTTCATATCATTATTATTAATATATTTTTAATTTTCCAATTTTAAACATTTTCTCTAAAACTGAGGGCAAGTGATTTCTATGCGATTTTTCTTAGTAATAAATATTTTAGGATAGCTCGCATTTAACAAAGTTTTACATTTTCTTATAAAGTGTAGTAGCAGGTGACAGTAAAAGTCACTAAAAATGGACAGAAAAATCTACAGATTGTGTGTTCAATTCCCACTAGAGGAAATGAAATATTTAATATTTTTATTTCTTCGTTCTGGTAACAAGGTAATGCGCTGCGTTGAGTTCCACCACTCAATATGTAATAGGAATTTGTATCCTAACAATAGGTTCCCAAGTTCCCTCTGTCTACCCTGCCATGTGCCGGATGCTGCGTGAAGCTAAAAAGCATTGGTTGATATATAACTCAACATTTGATAGAGAAAATGTAGTGTCTTAACACTACGCTATTTTTATCTTACTATGTCTATGTGGGATAGCTAAAACAAAACAAAGAAACAAATATATATTTTTTTACTACGGATAGACTTCTTTCTTCGCTTTCTCATAAGTTTTTTCTTTTATTTCCGAACTTAATGTCATATGGGTAACATGTGGCTAGTGATGTCATCATGTTGTAAATATATCGATGAAATTAGTATTTTTTTTAATATCATGCTGTATTCTGCATATAACGAGGAAGGCAGAGGGATCCTAGTGTTAAAACACTCCGTTCTACAGTTACCGTCTAATATTCAATACATAGCGCATCAAGTGGCATAACTCAACGCAATAGTTTGTCTTGTTACTAGAACGTCCTCGTCCTCAAATGATAATATAACATTCTTGAATGGGAGTCGAACTTATAACTATTGCAGTAACATTCAAACGCTATCTACTATAACATGACGGTCTTAATTTTTTTCTTAAGATATTTTTTTTTAATATGTAGAATTAAGCGTGTACTTAATTTTTATTCACACTGAAATTTATATTAAGCGAGCTAGAATAGACTTCCAAGCTACTTAAATATAGACTAAGGTAATCTATCGATAAAGTATTATGAACGTTTATTTACATGGGAAAAGTGAACTGACATCACTAGTAAACACTTTTTGTTTTAAAAAAGACAAGTTCAATGTGAATACACTTAGTTTAGTGTCAGTGATAGTGAGACAAATACCTAAAAATAGTGACTTAAACCAATTTAAGTAATAAAAAGTACAAAAACACAAAAAATAATAAAACAAATTCAAAAAAAATAGAAATAAACGATATAAATTAAAAAAAATATATATAATTTAAGTTCAATTTATACAAAAATAATATAACAAATAACTTCCAGTGAAATAAACAAAATTAAACCCAAAATAAATAAATATATACATACATTTAAAAGAAACTCTTAAGTAAGAAATTCGGGAATTGAATCCCACTATCCTGCTATATAGGTACGTTCTTGCCAACTACTGTACATGATGACGGGTGAACTATATTTCGACAATAGGCATGATGACAAATTTTTAACTCCTATTGATTAATTTTTATAGAGCTCTTCTTTTACCGAAAAAAGTAATATTTGAGCAAAAAACTAAGCATAAGTTACAAAATTGTATACTTTTTTGTTAAAAAAAATATTTGGCGCTAAAACACGCTCAGGTATCATGGCGGTCGCGATGACGTCACGTCCATACAAAGTCTGTTTAGTTGTCTGTTATTCCGTTAGTTGTTACATCCTAAAAGATGAATTCTAAAGTTTAAGAAAATCAAATAAATTCGCAAATTACGAAAGAATATAAGCAACGATTGACAAGACAAGAATGTTATTTATATTGACGTGACGTCATTTACTTTGATTGGTGTTTCGTTTAAAATGGCCGACCACGGTTTTTTAAGCTTTTATTTGATTAAAAATCACGTTAATCTGCTTATTAAAGTGAATAAGAAAATGGTATTTACGATTTTTAAAACATAATTGAGAATTTAAAAAGGTCTTTTCTGTGATTCTTTCATACTGTCATCATGCTTATTCATTATAAATCTAAATCTCTATACTAAAATTATTATTCTGATAAATACTACAACAAGCCTCTGGAACTTCCAGGCTATTCAGTCATATGTAGATACGACCGGTACGTAGTTAGAAAGTTATTTATTTAGTTATTTATAAAAAAAGGACTGTCGTGGCGCAGCGGCACAAGCGTGTGACTGTAACCAGTCGGTTCTGGGTTCGATCCCCAGTCGAAGAAATGAGATATTTAATATTTTCAATTTAAATATTTCATGTTTCATTTCTTCGTTCTGGTAATTAGGGTAAAATGCTGCGTTGAGTTCCGCCACTCAACACGCAATGCCTCAAATTCGGCGGAAAGTGGGAAATGGAAGTGGAACGGAGTGTCTTAACACTATATTCCCGGGTTCCCTCAGCCTACCCTGTCTTGTGCGGGATACAGAGTGAAGCTAAAAAAAAATTAAAAAAAAATAGATTTTATTTTCCCGAACGGGGGAACCCATAACCGTGTTTACATTCACTGTACTCGTACAGCCACGTACCACGAGGATCTCTATAAATTTAAATTTCATCTTTTTTAAGCCATAGTATTAAATTATTGTTATAGTAATCAAAAAAAGTTATAAAATATTATTCTTAACAAGAAGTATCTTTTATAAAGCTTCAATTTGAGTGTTAAATGATTTCAATCAACGTTCATTTGCACTTTGACGTCTCGCCTGAGTCATTCTGAGTCATATTTTAGGAATATCTATATTTATAGTAGAAAAGCTAAAGAGTCTGAGCTGTCGTGGCTCAGGGGAACAAGCAAGTGACTGTAAACGCGACAGGTTGTTGGTTCGATTACCACTCGAGAAAATTTAATATTTTCTATTTAAATATTTAATGTTTTCATTTCTTTGCTCCGGTAACAAGGCAAAGCGCGGCGTTCAGTTCCGCCACTCAACACACACGCCTTAAATTCGGTGGAAAGTGGACAACGGAACCCAGTGTATTAACATTAGGTACCCAGGTTCCCTCTGCTTACCCTGCCATGTGCGGGATACAGCGTGAAGCTCAATGAGTGAGTGAAGAAGACTGTGTTTGGTTGAACGAGTTAATTTTAAGAACTATTTGTTTGAATTGTTCTTTTTTATGTTAGGTAGCCCGTTTATTGGAAACGGATATAGGCCTTATATTGGCCTTACATATATAGGCCTTATATTGGCCTTACGTATATAGGCCTTATATTGGCCTTATGAAAATTTGTAATTACCAAAATTTTTTTGCGTGACAGATTGGATATTTTTCCTACATTATTTCTAATCTTGAGTATGTGAATGCCATTGCTCAGCTTCACGCTGTATCCCGCACATTGCAGGGTAAGCAGAGGGAACTTAGGAACCTAGTGTTAAGACACTCCGTACCACTTCTGTTCCCCACTTTCCGCCGACTTTGAGACATTGCGTGTTAAGTGACGGAACTCAACGCCGCGCTTTTGCCTTATTACCAGAGCGAAGAAATGAAACATTGAATATTTAAATTGAAAATATTATATATTTCACTTCCTCGAGTGGTTGTCGAACCCACAACCTATCGGTTACAGTCACATGCATGTGGCGCTGCGCCACGACAGGCCTTTTATTTAAAACTAATTATTAGTAATTATTTTTAAACAAAACGAGGCGTATAACCGCATAGTTATGTTTGTTGACTATTATAAGCTGTAGCTCTCATTGTCCTACAACCTGAAATTGTACGGATCTCCAAATTTCATTTGATCATTTTTCTGTTCTTCACAATGCAAAGTTTCTAGTGTTAAGACATTATTTTCTCCATTTCCTGTTCTATTTCCGCATTATACAATGCATGTTGAGTGTCGGAGCTTATCTGCGCTTTGTTGCCAGTGACAGGAAATAAAAATAATCAATAATTTGTTGTTCATTTGAAGTGAATTTTATTACAAAATGAGTGCACAAGTCCGCGAACATAAATTTAATATATAATTGATATTGCAAAATATTTCTCATAGATCAATTTAATGTTTTTATAATTATGAAAATTGACAAGAAATAAGAACTTGGTGGATAAATAAAGAAATAAAATAGTTTTTTTTTTATTTTTATTGACTGTAAAGTTATATTTGTACTTCGTTTCAAACAAAATGAGACAAAACGCTCGCAAACTTAATTTTGTCGAAATACAATCATTAAATTGGTATGAAACCCTCGGTAAGCGAATCCGGCTCGTACTTAGTCATTTTTTTTACCATAGACTAATCAAATGTCACGTATCTACTTATACAATATATATGTTGTCTGTTGGTAATTCTGATAATCCGGAATCCAACTAACTGATGGCCGGATAATCGAATTTCAGGCTTGCCATCTATGATAGGTAGTAATGCTATATACGTACATATATGTAGCTGTAAACGGGACAGGCTGTGGCTTCGATCCCAGGTTGTGCGTTCATTTTCTGGCACTATTCTCTACTTAATATGCTCAAACAAAAACTCTACTTCAAGAATTCGGCAGGAAATAGAAAACGACAGTGTCTTAATAAGAACAGAGTGTTTTGGCACTAGATTATAGGTTTCCATTATCTACCCAGCTATACGAGAGATACCGGTTTAGTAAAATAATACATCTAATGCTAACGAACTATTATTACTGTGATAATATTACTATATTATCATAAATATTTTTTTCTTTCATCATCAAAGTGAGGCCTGTCGTGGTGCAGCGGCACAACTGTAACCGACAGGTTCTGGGTTCGATCCCCAGTCGAGGAATTGAAATATTTAATATTTTCAATCTAAATATTCAATGTTTCATTTCTTCGCTCTTATAATAAGGCAAAAGCGCGGCGTTGAGTTCCGCCATTCAACACGCAGTGCCTCAAATTGCGCGGAAAGTGGGGAACGGAAGTGGAACGGAGTGTCTTAACAGATTAGGTTCACAGTTTTCCTCTGCCTACCCTGCTTTGTGCGGGATACACCGTGAAGCTATAAAAAATCATTTTTACTCAAGAGCACATCTTAATTTAAACGAAACTTAATAGTATCTTTAATTTTTACGATTGTTACACATTTTAAATAAAACACTTTTAAACGGATTAATCGCGTATATTGAGTTTTAAACATTTTTGGAAACCTGACGTTTCGAACACTTTACAGTAGTCCGTGGTCGGGTTTCCAGAAATGTTTAAAACTCAATATACGCGATTAATCCGTTTAAAAGTGTTTTATTAAAAATAAACGAAACTTTCTTTAAACTTGATCTAATTTAATTTGAGCAAATGTTATTAAAAACAAAAACTTATTATGAAATATTTTAAAATTTATAACTTTCTAGTGAAGATATTCAAATTTACAGAAGTTATTTAAAACTTCTTAACGCGATGTCGCGCCACAACACGGCTTTCGGATTTTCGGAGCTTTTGAACTTAATAGTCAAAAATATATATACATATATATATATATATATATATATATATATATATATATATATATATATATATATATATATATATATATATATATATATATATATATATATATAAAAAGAAATTAATTTATATAATACATAATTAATATTGAATGCTGGCCAACCATTTACCTGTAAGGTTCTCACGCCATAACGGAAGTCTACGCCGAGCTTTTATCCTTTTTCTAGAGCCAGTGATAAAGCTATAGCAGTCTTTCTTACAGTCAGTGACATTAGAATTGAAAATTTCTTTAATTTTTAGATTTCCGACACATTATTTCTTATTTCTTTGTCACTTCGTTCTCTACTTTTCTTTAATGTGAGTGGAAAGAGTTAGGAAGTAAAAATAATTTATCTTAACTTAGTTTTGTACTCCCGACACTCAAGAAGGAGAGTTATATGTTGTCTGTCTTTCTATATATCTGACTTTCTGTGTATCTTTCTATCTTTTTGTCTGTCTCTGGCATCGTATCTCCTGAATGAACCGATATAAGTGCGACCTTGTTCATCGTGGCGGTTCTAAGCTATATTTGGTGAAAATAAACTCTTTAGCCCCACAATATGACTTAATTTTGTAATATTATAAATTAATTTCTTGTAAACGGCAAGTAGTATAAAACAGACCTATATATCTGATTTACAGATATTTTAAAATATGAGAGTGTTTATGTGTGATTTAACCTTGCACCATACACTTAAGCTGAGTGAGTGAGAGTGATTTTTTTCATAGTAGAATAGGCAGAGAAAACTTAGGTATCTAGTGTTAAAACACTCTATTTCCCACTTTCAACTAAATTTGAGGCATTACAGAGCTAAGAAATTAAAATAATAAATATTTCAGTTCCTCGAGTGGCATTGAACCCACATCCTGTTCGCTTGTGCAATGACAGCCTCCAATCCTCTATATCCTTTCCAGCCAATTATATTAAAAACTTTTTAACTAGCACTCAAATAAGCAAAATATTAATTTAAAAATTGCACTGATCGAAGTTTTAATTTTATTGAAGATGGTCTCAAGACTCTTGAGCGTTCGTTATTTCTTACATTTTGCGATAAAAAATCGTATTGCTTCTGCGTTGAAATGAAATATTTTTTTTTTAGTTTCACGCTGTATCCCGCATAAGGCAGGCAGAAGGAACCCGGGAACCTAGTGTCAAGACACTCCGTTCCACTTCCGTTCCCCGCTTTCCGCCGAATTTGAGTCATTACGTGTTGAGTGGCGGAACTCAACGCCGCGCTTTGCCTTATTACCAGAGCGAAGAAATGGATGAAATATTTAAATTGAAAATATTAAATATTTCATTTCCTCGACTGGGGATCGAACCCAGAACCTATCGGTTACAGCCAAAAGCTTGTGCCGCTGCGCCACGACAGGCCTCAAATGAAATAATGAAATGCGTTTATAATATTTAAAGCAGTCGTAAATCATCTGTTTGTAAATGTATGGACTGGGAGTTTCATTTCCACTTGGGGCATGAATTATTTCTATTTCCTCGCCCTGGTGATGGAAATTTGAGGAGGAAAAACGAAGTGACTTAGCACTAGTTTCCTTCTGCTTACCCTGTTCTGTATCCTCTATATAGCACGGTAAGCTCAAGCCTGAGAACCTTAATGGGTCTTTCTCATTATGTTACTTTCGTTATCCACTTTCTGTCGAATTGTGAATATATATACTTGTACACACATGAACACAAAATAACACGCACATAAATACATACACACATAATGTCTTAAGCATACATTAATTAAATAGAAAAAACTTATTCAAATTATGGGTCAACATTTTCATTAGCCATTCTTTAAGCCTGTAACAATTTTGTTCGTCAATAAGAGAACAACGCAACAGGAAAGTCAAAACAAGGTTTTTTATAAAATTTAGCAATAATCTACAAAACATATACTAAAGGGTATCAATTTTTGGAGCAACAATAGTATTTTCTCAATTATTTGATACAACAGGATCTTCTTCCTAGGAGACCTATAATATTAAGACACCTCATTACCTTTTTGCCTTTCAAATTTCAAGCCATTCGTGAGCAGTGTTAAACAGAATTTAAATATAAATAAAATTGAAGTATCTGTGTATGTCTGTCTGTCACTTTGTTCACTCGCGCTAATCTACGGAACAGCAGAATAGGATTTTTGTGGACCTAAAATTGATATAACTAGACATATTACTATTATAAACCAATAATAAATATGTAAATACCATAAAATGAAAATAAATCTGAAAAAACTTAACTTAATTTATTACATGCATACTAAACAATTAAAAAAATATTAAATAAAAAAAAGAATATTCGTCTATTTCAAGCGGGCGAAGCTTTGCGGGCACCGTTAATCAACAACACTTAATATAAAAAAAAAATTGCCAAATAACTCAAATATGAAAATAAAAAAAATGTAAAAAATGTGTTGGTATTTAAAAGTGAGTGTGCCATTACTGTACAATCTTACTACGCGAGTGACCACTGGCGCAGTTGACGTGTTTTATAGAGTATTTCACTGCCTCACTGATGTTATTGCAGGTTGGTATTGGTATGTAATATGTATATAAATGTGGAGTACAACTCTGTTTACATTAACATTTTCATATAGAAAAAAACGGAACTTAACTCCGCGGTATGACGTGAGTTTAAAAGGATTTGCTTTATATTATAAGGGAATGGTGTGGAGAGTTCTTTTCGCCTACTTTGCAAACAGGATAAATCGTAAAGCTTTCTTAGTAATTAAGCTTATAATAGTTAACTAAAACGTTTTACTCCAACGTCATTATATTTTTTTTCTTCTATACAATTAACAGAAATATATTATAAGTATCTCTAATTTAAATCCAGATCAATGTGACATGATTTCCTGGAGTGGAACTCTCCAAGAAATCATACCTTTTTATTAAAAGGCACGTGGTGTTAGGGGTTCACGTATTTTTTTCAATTTAACAGCGTTAAATTGATCAAAATACACGTCATTGATTATGCATAAGGCAGGGTTTACAGAAGGAACCTAAGGAACATGGGAGCCTAGTGTTAAAATACTCCGTTTCTGTTTTGAAACACTAATTGTTCTAATAACAAGGCAAAACGCGGTGTTGAGCTTCGCCACTCAACTTGCAATATATTTGGCGGAGAGCAGTAAACGAAATAGATTCGATTAACGCAAGGTTCCCAGTCTTCTTTTTCCCAGTTTCCTCTGTACCCTACCTACACAAAACCGGAAATTCACAAATTTATCATCAATAATTTAAAAGCTCGTTTCATTAAAATGAATTAGTTAAGTCCAAAGTCTGTAACAAATAGAAAGGAAATGAGATCAATTGAAATCGTTTAATTATTGGCCATTGTGAACTGGGTATAGTTGTTTTGTAACTGAACGGAAGGACAATAGTTTAAAACTTCATTTTGTTAGAAATAAAAGCTTTACAGAAGCTCTGGAACTTTCAAGTTTTTATCTAATTGACTTTATTAGATGAAAAATTTAAGATTTGAGCAATCGGTCGAATCGATTTTTGCTCTAGTTTTTTTTATTTCACGCTGTATTCCACACATGGCAGGGTTGGCAGAGGGAACTTGGAACCCTAGTGTAAAACCTGTTCCGTCCTCCACTTTCTGCCGATTTTAAGGAATTGCGTGTTGAGTATCGGAATTCAACGCCGCCTTTTGTTTTGTTACCAGAGTTTCATCACTCTGAGAATGAGGCAAAACGGGGCGCTCAGTTATACTATTCAACACAGAAGAATTTGACAGGGCATCAAAATAATGAGAAAGAAATAAAGAAAGGAGTGTCTTATCTCTAGATTCTCTCTGCATACTCTACTATTATTGGATATAACGTAAAGCTAAAAAAACTCAATACGCAGCGCTTGATATTCACACTGAACTACTTTTTTTAGAAAACTTATGAAGTATCTTTTATAAAGCTTCAATTTGAGTGTTAAATGATTTCAATCAACGTTCATTTGCACTTTGACGTCTCGCCTGAGTCATTCTGAGTCATATTTTAGGAATATCTATATTTATAGTAGAAAA
>DWMZ01001263.1:0-17072 GCA_018249855.1 Eueides tales michaeli
GGATACGATTATTCAAATACTTGTCGGGATTCCCATGATAGGTTCCTTATTCAGTATGAAATTATTTTATAATTTTAGTGTACATTCTTAGTAAAACAAAACAGGGTCCTATTGCTAAGACTGCTATGTATCTGTGTCTATATGTCCGTAAGTCAACAGGTTATAAAATATTTAATAAAATATTTAATATTTTCAATTTAAATATTTACTGTTTTCATTTCTTTGCTCTGGTAATAAGGCAAAGCGCGGCGTTGAGTTCCGCCACTCAACACGCAATGCATCATTCGGCGGAAAGTGGGGAACGGGAGTAGAACGGGAGTGGAACGGAGTGTCTTGACACTAGGTTCCCGGGTTCCCTCTGCCTACCCTGCCTTGTGCGGGATACAGCGTGAAGCTATCTATAAATATTCACAATAATTAAAACACATATAATAAAATCCTAATATTTTAAAACAAAAATAAGTACTTCCGTCTAGTATCTAATATCGACGGTCCCAACATACCATCAATCTCACTCGGCTTAGGACCACCAAGGGCGTACGAAGCTTTTGATAACGTATAACACCGTTATGATAAACTTTATTCTTTGATATGTATTAGGAATTAATATTTTTTTAAGGCAGCAATGTACGTAGAGGGAACTTGGGAACATCATGTAGTGTATAGAAACCCCACGGTATAAACATATCGATTGAAAACATAATTGTTTTGTAATCATTTATTAATGCAAAATAGAAAAGGAAAATGATGAAAACGTTGAATTTGTCTACTTGAGCTGAAATAGCAAAAAGATCTATGCTTCACTCTGTATCAGTGGAAGCTGAGAGAAAACTTGGGAACATAGTGTTAAGACACACTTCCACACACGTTCCCAATTAAACACTTCCGTTACTAAATTTCTTCCGAATTCTTGAAGCATTGCTTGTTGAGTGGCGGTGCAAAACTCCATATTTTGACTCGGAGGAAATATGAAATATATTTGTATTTAGTTTAAAATTTTCATTACTCGAACTTAGGCCACAACAACTTTATTATTGTAATCCAGAATAATTAATAATTAATATAAATCAAGAACAAAAATTTCATACTTCATCATTTAAAACAAAAACTCCTACAAAAAAAAAGTTAATTGATGTTAAAACTAAGCTTCGGTGCGAGACTGACTCAGCCACTTAAAAATCCTTATAGAAAACCAAAAAGGATTTATGGGATTCAAGGGTCAATGTACCAGGATAACATGAAACACGTGAGAGCGTTCTATAGCAATCGTACTTTTCTTTTTGTGATAACCTTATCAAAATAAGACGAGCGCTTTAACAAATCGTCTGGGCCTATTAAATTGATGCTTTTAAAGTTGTTAAAAAAACTCTAAGCTATATGGTTTTTATGGAGAAAAATAAAGAAGAATTTGTTCTTCAGTGGTGTAAAGATTTTTATCTTCTTGACGCCTCTTTGAGTCGGTGAAAGAAAAAGAGAGACGCGTCACTGTTTTTTTTTAATTTTTTTAGGGAGTTATTAGTTTATAAAATTGAAAAACAAACTGAAACCTAAATGACCCGTCAGCTATCTTACGAAACACCAGGAGAAAAGCTCGACTAAATGAGCTCGAGAATACCACCAAAACAATCAAGTTTCATGATGATACAATTATTAAAAGTAAATCAAATTGAATTGTTTAGAATTTTTGAAAAGCTTACAAATTTACTTACATATATGTCAACCTTAAAAAGCAAATTTAAAAAAGCTTAAAAGTAAAAATTATACATATTGACAGAAACAGTTATAACAATGAATTTTACAAAATGTTGTTATTTTTTTCAAGTAATGTCAAAAAAATAGGTAAATAAGTAGGTATATTTTCATATATGTTATTTTTTTTAATTGTTTCATTGGTCAATTCAGTAGAGAAAATCAATTTTGTTAAGTTGAGTGAAAGGACACTTTTATATTTGTACTACTTTTACCTACTACTTACTACGCTCACGTCGAATAGAAATAAGTACACGTTGTGGATCAGACCCGTCATGGCACAGAGGCACAGCGTGTAAACGCGACAGGTTGTGGGTTTGATCACCTCTCAGGAAGTGATATATTTAATATTAAATATTTACATTTAAAGTATTCATTTCGTCGCTCCGGTAAGACAAAGTGCGGCGTTGAGTTGCGCCACTCAACACGCATTACCTCAAATTAGACAGGAAGCGGAGAACGGAACAGACTGTCTTAACACTAGGTTCCCAAGTTACCTCTGCGTAACCTGCCATGTGCGGGATACAGCATGAAGCTGAGTGAGTTGTGCATCACACTTGACGCAATGACGCATTCTAATACATATATCTGATAAAAACTATTAATATATAGATATTTCAAGCCATTAACATAATGTAATATACGTATAGTCTTTATCGACAAGTGTACTAATATAAATCACAAAAGGGTTTTTACAATTCATACCAATGCTTCCTGAGATAAGCGCTTTAGCCGAACAAACTGTTGCTTTATAATAGTGATATAGAAGTATGGATTAAGTTTGACCATAAAATATTTAATGTATATAGTTAAGTCAATCGTGTGACTTTTCAAGGATTTCGATATGTAATTATAAAGGTCAATAGCATAAGGGCAAAGGAGCACCTTGAATATGAGAGCAGGTGATGATATTTGATGGGCAACCAAAAATTAATCGTACATTCAAAATGGCGACTTAACTAGCAAAATATTATATACATATGTTTTTTACAAATTCGAACAAGCATGGGACCTGTTGTGACACCACGGTCCAAGCCTGTGAGTTCGATGCCTCGATTCTGACTCAAGGAAGTAACAGATGTATTATTTTCAAATGAGATATTCAATTTTATCATTTATTTGATCTGGTAACAAAAACCACAGCATGGTGTTCCTACACCCAAAACGCGACGAACGTACGAAAGAACGGAGTGTCTTTACACTAGGTTCCCTTTGCCTACCCTGTCATTTGAGAAGATACAGTGTAAAATTTCACAGCTCTAAGAGTATGAGAAATTCAATTATATTTTAATCTTTTGATACAGAATTATAATATGAAATAATTGGGACCGTTGTGATGCAGTGGTGCACCGTCTAATCAGAAATTCGATGGTAGTGAGGTCCATCCCCACTAAGGGGAAAGAAATATTTTTCTTTTTCTCATTAGAAGATAACCTGCAGGTCTGTTACGTTGCTTAACATGCAGCCTCAAATTTAGGAGGAAAGTACAGATCGAAATATTTTCTAGGTTTTCTCTGCTATATGCAAACTAAAAACATATATTTTTACATTTATTTTCATAACATTCATTAAAAGACAGCTTATATGTTAATTGGCCCAAACAAATCAAACACCTGCAAATCAGTCAAGTCAAGGTGTCCGCTTGCCCTAATGTCACCGACCTCAATACACGAAATTCTTTAAGCTTGGAAATATATTGCTTATTTTGAATTTTTAACTTTTCCTTCATGCACCTTTTACGGTGATAACCATCTGAATAATAGATTGTAGATTAAAATTTCACGTATAACGAGGTAATAATATAAAAAGTCAATAATATATAAAAATATATATATATGAAATAAATGTGTATTATGTTCGTAATATATGTAAATCATCATATTATATGGTAATAAGGCAAAAGCGCGGCGTTGAGTTCCGCCATTCAATACGCAATGCCTCAAATTCGGCGGAAGGTGGGGAACGGAAGTGGAACGGAGTGTCTTAACACTAGGTTTCCCGGGTTTCCTCTAAATTAAATAAAATTTCATATTATCATCATAACAATTATCTGCTCAGGCACAAGGGCACAAATGTGCAGCTGTACACGCTACATGTTTTGGGTTCGATCCCCATTCGGGAATATAAAATATGTAAGGCAAAGCTTGGGGTTTAGTCCCGCCCACAATGCTTCACATCTAGTGTCCGAATTCAGGCTTCCTCTGCCTACCCTGCCATGTGCGAGACACAACATTAAACTTAAAAAAAATTGAAATAAGTGAATATATATTATATGTACATAGTACATATAAATCATCATTTTATAATCATCATAATTAACAACAAACACAGCTTCTCATAAAGATTTTTACGATGGCAGGTCCAGCAATTCCATCTAGCGTCTTCCAGCGATCTTTTAGTTTTACCCTATAACTCACACATACAAAACAGGGAACAAAAGAAGCTCCTTTCCCCACTTTCAATCAATTTTCTAGACTTTACGTATTGATTGCTCAATGCCTTGCTTTGTGCTTCTGTAGCTGTTTGTTTTACAACATCGCGCAATGCTAAAAATGCGGCAACATAAAAAGAAAATGATATAGTAGATATGACAATATGATTAACAAAATATTTTAATTATATATTTTCAATTTATTGTAGTTTAAAAATAATTAATTTGTTTTCATTTGATTATAGCGTACAAAGCACCTGTAAGCTTTGGGTGTAGGCAAGGTGTGCACGTCACTGACCCCATTCCATCAGATAAGAAGGAAGCCTTGAATAACACGTGATTGAAATTGTTTAATATATTAAGTAAACGAATTTCTTTGGCTAAACGCTGATAGGGTAGATAGCGGGAACTTGGGAACCAAGTGTTAAGACACTCCGTTCCACTTCCGTTCCCCACTTTCCACCTACGAGTGGTAGAATTCAACGCCGCGTTTTGCCTTGTGTTTACATCGTATAGGCTTCTGTTTAAGTTCAAGATTCGATTCTAGCTTTGGGTAAATATTTGTCCATAATGTATTAAAATTGGGTGTATTTTAAAAAGTATTTCACCTCAAAGAAAAGGTGGGAAGACACTTAAAAAAATATTATGTAGATACTATTATTCTCAGTATGTGTGGGTCTGGACCGAACTATTTATTTTTACAAGTATAATACTCCAGTTTCTAAAAGAAAAAGCGTAAAAAATCTTTAAAGTTAAAATCAATTTTATTACCCCATTTGTCTAATTTTTTTGTATATTTATTTATTATTCATATTTTAATTGAACCCACAACCGTCGCTATTACAGTCACAGCACAACTAGTTATATTTAATTTTCTATATCTCTCCCCGTCACCAAAAAGTACAGAAACAGAATAAATATATCTTAAAGAAAAACTTATAACTACTCATTTATGAGTACAGTACTACTTGTACTGATAAGCATACATTTAAGTGGCTCCCTTGAACCTGTTTACTATTGAATTTCTCTATTACATAATCGTTGTCGTAAAAAGGGCATTGCCTTTGACAGGTGCCTGTTTTTCAAGGGCCCTTGACTGTTATTGACTCATGTTTTCATTTTTTTAATTAAAGAAGAAGGTTTTTTTTAAATATTTTTTCACCATCACGCTGTATCCCGCACATAGTAAGATAGATATAGGAACCCTCTGAACCTAGTGTCAAGACACTCCGTTTCCCTAAAAACATTTCTATCCCCCTTTTCACCGAATTCTGGAGACCATCGCTCTTTGCATCATTACCAGAGCGTGGATATGAAACAATACCAGCGACACTTTCGCTGTTTCTTATGCTTGGACTATACTATTACTTATTAATTAATTTTATCGAACAATATACTTTATACCATAACTTTTTATTTCTAATAAAATTACAATAAATGCCCAGGGAAGGTTCCCAAAATACAATATTGGAAACTGCATTTAAATCAATTACGTCGTTTATAAGAATAGTGCGAACAAATTCACAGACATAGACAAACAGATGAAAAAATTAAATAATTGTTTTGGATTCTACTTCATTAAGAAATTCCCTTAATGATATTTTTTCTCGTATACATATATGTACAGACAGCTACAAAAAAATTGTTATATATAAAGGTTTCATTTCTTCGACTGAGTATTGAATCCACAACCTGCCTCGTTTACAATCGCACGCTTTTGTCGTCATGAAAGGCCCGTATGAATGAATACTTGATAAAATTAAATATATTCTACATGTTAAAAGCTCCCATGCGAATTTCTCGTATTGTCTACCATATTACTCGTCTTACTTATGTTTTTAGAAACAAGAGTAAGGTAAGGAAGAGTCAGATAAAGCTGGCGTAGTAGCGACTGTAAGCTGTAAGCGCGACGAACGGTGTACGATTTCACTTAGTGGAATTAAATATTTTCTTGTTCTCACTCTTGTAATTATATAAAACGCGGCGTTAAAATCTGCTTTTGACCACGTAATATCTTAAAAAAATTTGGCAGAAAATGAGAATTGGAGTGTCGTAATAATAGTATTACCTCTACCTACTCTACTATATGAGAATACAGTGTGAAGGTTAAAATATAATTATCAATTTAAAGCCCTAGTAACTTACATTGTTAAAAAAATGTAGCCTTGATTTATATAAATTGAAATATCTATATCGAATATTTTCGACCTAACGACGAATGAACAACAAAAAATTTTCGAACGAACGATAATCAAAAAAATGGCAATTAAATTGGTATATAACACAGAAATTTGGTTCACCTGTGCAAGGTGTATGTAGAAATGTACACTGACCTCTTAACCTTCAATGACAAAACCTTGAAAAGATTCATTGATTTTTAACAATTTCGATATAAAGGCATATGTTAAACATAGCATATGCTGCTTTTGGTAATTTAAAACCTTTAAAGTCAATTTGATGATATATAATAATACGTTCATGTATTAATTCAGAATTTAAAGCTTTTTATATTCTCACTATAAGTGAGTGGTAAGAGAGAGACCTCAGTTGACCTCCGAAACCAAAGTAACTAGGATACTAGAGGAACGTCACGTAAAAACATGAGGACACCCCGGAGGGCATGTATGAAGAAGTTGATGACTGTGGACGAGGTGAAAGAGGTATGCCGAGACCGTAGCTAAGTAAGTATATTCTCTCTCTCTCTCTCTCTCTCTCTCTCTCTCTCTCTCTCTCTCTCTCTCTCTCTCTCTCTCGTCACATACGTTTATACCTTCCACAATTGGACTTCCATCAGTATGGTCGATGAGCCGCTTTCAAATAAGATGTAGATATCTGTGAAATGTAAATGTAGATATCTCCGATATACTCTATCTCTGAGAATTAATTTTAGTTTTTTAATTGCGTATATTTAACTTCTTCGCAAGTAAACTTTGTGCCAAAGTTCAAAATCTATCCTAACAATATATGTCTATTTTATCTCCCTCTTCACCTCTTCTTTTCCTTTGGTCTGATATCATCAAATTGCAGACATTTCCGACATACTTAAAGTTTTTACTGTTTTTTACACTTAAGAAAGAAAAATACTAAATTTAAACACGTATCAAAATTTCATCGAAGCAGGATTTGAAACCGCGCCCCTTGAAAACCGTCCAAGCGCTCAAACCCACTAAGCATTCTTATCAAGCTACGTCAAAATTCTTATACGCTTGTTATAACTTATTTATGTTGGCATCTCTGTAGGGAGATTTTTACAAATTACCGCTACCCAAAGACAATTCGTTAGAATTATCGTTTGGCAAGAGCGAATACTATTCATTAAATATTTTTACTATTTTTAAAGTGTTAGGATACTTAGGAAAGAAAAATACTAAATTTAAAAAACGTATAGAAATTTGAATGAAGCTAGCTGGATTTGAACCCGCGCCTCTTGGTAGCCGAAGCAACAAGTGTAACAAGCGTATAAGAACATAAATAAGTTGTAACAAGCGTATACGAATTTCGACGTAGCTTGGTGAGAACGAATGGCTTAGCTGGTCAGAGCGCTTGGATGGTATCCAAGAGAGCCGGGTTCAAATCCTGTTCCGTTCAAATTTTCATACATTTCAAATTTAGTATGCTTAAAGTTGTCTGTGGTGGGTCTGGTAGTTACTTAAGTGGGTGGACCGTGCCCATCCCATATTTATACTTATATATAAGTTGCATAGCTTCTCGCTATATCCCGTACACGGCAGTAAACTTGGAAAGTTAGTGTTAAGACACTTCGTTCCGTTCCGAATTTAAGGCATTTCGTGTTGAGTGGCGAAACTCGACGTTGCCTTGTTACCAGAATGAAGAAATGAAAACATTAAATATTTATGTTGAAAATATTAAATATTTCGTTTTTTTTAAATTGGACTCCAACTCTTCATTTGGGTTACTTGGAGCGAATAGATACAGCCTCTCGTCTCATGTTTCACTCCCAAATTAAAGCTTTTTTACTATAATTAATAAAAGTCAGCGTAGTCACGCGATACGTTTCAAACTGGACATACAAATTGTTTTGTAGTTGTATATTTTTTTGACTAAGTTCAAAAGAGCATCAAATATTTTTTAAAGACCGACTGATAATTATATTATGCCTATAATATATTTTTTTCTATATATAGTTTAAATAATTTATATAGTGAAGGTACGTACTGTAAGTGCGATGGTTGTTAGTTCACCACTCATGGGAACGAAATCTATACTTGTAATAAATCTATAACGCATCACTGTGTACATGGAGTATATATTTTAAAAAATGTTGTAAAGGACGTATATTAATGTAATGGAGACCAAAAAAACTGTTTTTTGCAAGTACTGTAATAATTTGGTAACCCTCCCTCAACATTTAACGTATATAAGTCGGCTTAAAATAAAAAAAAATGACATCCTTTTAAAATATAATGTTCAACAAAATTGCTACAACTATTTTATACATTTAGCTGCAATTTTAATTTTCAATGTTCATATTTTTACTTAAAAATGATAATGTTATTAGAAAAAGAAAGTAGTTGAAATTTGTAAACAAAATAGTATAATTCGAAGGGGCGTAGCCGCGGGCGGGACGCTAGTATTTATTTTAATCATTTCTTAGCTTTGGTAATGAGGCTAATCACATGTGCTATCTAATGCTTTTCATAACTATGATTTTCTATATCATAACTCATTCTTTAGATTTCCGTTATTTTTGTCATAGACAAACGACGATAGTAAAAAAGTTTTTTATAATATATATTTACATATGACTTCAAGAGAGGAAATAAAGCACCTAGCTCCCCACGCGCCCCAAAATTTTTAAGACATTGCAATTTAAGTAACTGAATCCAACGCTTGCTACACCACGACAATCTTCTTATTTTTTCTTAATCATACCGAACTTTTAATTACATATTATATTTTAATACATTCACAAGTGTGCAACTGTTAACACGATATGTTTTAGATTCGATCCCCACTCGGGGGAGATTATATATTTAATATTTTCATCTCTTCACTTTGTTTCTAGGAACTAAAGTGTTCACTTAAGGGTACAGAGGGTTCTAGGTTCCCAAATTTCCTCTGCCTACCCCTGCTATGTGTGTGCATAAAACTCAAGAAAAAATCCAGGTTTTTAAAAGTACTTTCTTATTATAGTCATTAGTAAACACGCACAAAATAAACTGATTAAATTGATATTAAAATAAACTGATTGAACTGATATTCAATTTTATTTTATTTGTATAAAAAAAATTATATGAAAAAAAAAAATATAGTTTTGAAATTCAATGTACTAGAACCATTGGACTTTTTATTAGAAGAATCAAACACGCATAATGATAATATGATATTTTAAAGTTATGAAAGTACAGTTTTTAAGTCGTTCAGCGATTGACATTTTATATCAAGTACACGAATTTTTAAAAGTAGGTAATTACTTTGATCACCAATACACGTAATTTAGCAGTTGCAAAACAAATACAATTCAGATTCCCAAAGATATATTCAATTTTTTTTTATCTAACTTCCAATGAACATATTGTTTCTGATATATTGTTTTTATTTAATAAATCTATTTATGATAAATAATATTTTAAATTATTTACATTATCCTTCGTTAAAAGTTTGATTCAAAGTTTTCATTTTGTTTTAGATTAAAATTTAAATTACAAGCCCTTTACTAGTAAATTATAAGCCCTTTTCATAGAAATACTATTAAACAAAAAGGGAATAATTACGTCTTCTCAAAGTACTTCCTCTTTGACCACCAAAAGTAATCAAGCAGCTGCAGAACAAAAGATAGTTCCGATTCCCAAATTAAGATGCATTCTATTCTCGATCTAATGTCTAATGAACATATTGTTTTCGGCAGTACGCAGATCGTTGACCCCGACCACGTGTTCCAACACGTGCAAAGCTTCCTTTCAAACGTCCGAGCTTTGTGCTTTTTACATCCTTTCTAAGTTCTAAATTTTCGTGAGGAGGACTTGTGAGATGATGGAACATAGATCTGTGGAGTATCCTTTGAATATATATTTTTCAGCTTCACGCTATATCCTACACATTGCTGGACAGGCAGGCTACTTAACACGCAATCCCGTATATTTGGCGGAAAGTGAGAAACGGAGTGTCTTAACACTAACTTCCTTAGTTCCCACTAAGGAAGTTAGTGTTAAGACACTCCGTTTCTCACTTTCCGCCAAATTTACGGGATTGCGTGTTGAGTGGCGGAACTCAACGCCGCGCGAAGAAATGAAATTATCAAATAGTTCGTTACTTCAAGTAAGAATCGAACCCATATCCTGTCGTGTTTACACACAGGCACACGCTCGTGCCCCTGCGCTACAACATGCCTTGTCTTTCGAGTATAATTGATAAATTAGTTTCTAAATGTGATTTAAGATTTATCAAAAAAAAAATATCCCAACTGTAATGTGTTTATTTCTACACTATTTATATTGTAATCGTTATATGTCATGTACCTGTATTTAATAATTTATTTAAATAACATTTCAATACATAATAAAATAGAAGACAAGAATAAAAACTACTATATAAAAAACGCAATTTATATCTAGTATACTTTAAAAATAAATAAAAATGTTAACATATACATTAATAAAAAATCAAACATCTAAAATAGTTTCTACAGATTTCTCTATACAACTCCCTAACCGTGTGACCCTCTTACAAGACTGCACTTGTTACCGAACAATAAGCAACCCTCTGATTTGGGCCTATTCAACTTTGTCACGTTTTTATCTAACATTTATATATATAATATAATATATATGTACAGTACATACATTGTGTCCGTCCGTAATTGTTTGGCCTTCGTAGTTCTTAAGGAATTTAGATTGTGTTTTTTGATCCTCCCGTACCCTCAAAACGTTGTAAATTTGTATAGAAGCTGCCCATTTCATTTATTTTGCTTTAAGCATTTCGTCACGTGGTGGTTACTTTAATTTTCTTTACAATTGGGGCATTGTTATATATTTATATCATTTGTTTTTTTTTTAACTTCACGTTGTATCCCGCATATGGCAGGGTAGACAGAGATAACTTGGAACCTTAGTGTTAAGACACTCTGTTCCACTTCCATTCCATAGTTTCCGCCGTATTTGAGGCACAGCGTGTTGAGTGGCGGAGCTTCACGTCGCGCTTTGCCTTGTTACTAAAGAAATGAGAATATTAAATATTCAAATTAAATGTATCAAATATTTCATTTCCTCGTGTGGGGATCGAACCCACAACCCATCGTTTACAGTCACACGCGGTTGCTGCTGCGTCACGACAAGCTTCTATCATTTGGTATAGATTGTTATATAAGACCTATTCTTTATAATTTACTAACATTGATTGTTATTACGTGATTTCATATTTCGAATAATTGATAAAGATGTAACACCGCTATCTATTTTCTCTCAAACGAAAGTGCTAAGGTGCTTAAATATTATTTACATACATCACATACATATACCTAGTGTATGGATAGTTAATAGTTGTGAGCGGCCACCTTAAATCGGCTAAGTCCGAGTTTTAGTATGAACTTATTTATGATTAGTTTTCACTTTCTCATAGAAAAAGTCACTTCAGGGTTGCTTACATTTTAAGAAACGATATGAAGACCAAAAAGTATGACGTCATAAATCTATGACGGTAATAGGCATGCCCATCCTGCCCTTGTCAATGGATTCGCGCTTGGAATGTAGTAGCATTTTAATAAAATTAATTCATAATTTAATCTCTAAAAATATCATATTATATAATCTCAAAAATATTACCTTACATAAAAAAACTTATAGAAATTTGAACGTAGCGGGATGGAACCTATGCCTCATTTAATCCGTCAAAGCGCTCTGACCACTAAGCCATACGTTCTTATCAAGCTACGTCCAAAGTCGTATACGCTTGTTACAAGTTATTTATATAAATCATATCTTATTTATATTTACTATTTTTAAAGTTCCACACTTAGGAAAGAAAAACACTAAATTTAAAAACGTATAAAAATGTGAACGAAGCAGGATTTGAACACGAGCTCTTGGACGGTTTCCAAGAGACGCGGGTTCAAATCTTGCTTCGTTCAATTTTTTATATGTTTTTAAATTTAAAATCATATCTTATTTAATTGAAATTACAAAACGTATTTCTTAATGATAAACATACCGCTCGCTAAATTTGAACTCGCTACAGGATATTCTTATTCAAATACCAACTACACTTATATGATACAACATATAAACAATAATTTATTTTTACAACAAAGGACCTCGAAACATCTTGTCTGAGTGTGACAGGATAATTTCAACTTCTGACAACTAATGTAGCTTATTAGACTCACTGCGATTGCAATTATTCCATTATATATCTATAGTACCGGTCAGTGGACTCGGGCGTCATTAAATGCATTTTTGTTTTATACTGTGCTTTTATATAGACATATTATGTAGCAGACACACAAACGAACGAATGGAAATTTGATAGGTTGTGGGTTCGATGCTCACTCGAATTTTTATTTCTTCTCTCTGATAACAAGGCAAAGCCTGGCGTTGAGTTCCGTCATTTAATATACATTGTCTTAAAATAGGCGGAAAGTAGAGAATAGAGCGGAGTATTGTAACACTAGTATCTTTATTTAACCTGCCATATACAATGATTTTTCTCGTACGTCAAATTTTAATGTGTATATTTTATAATGTATGCAGATTATATTTACACAAATAATTTCAGTATCAGACGTAAGAAAAACGTTTATTATTCATATAAATATATAATTTATTACATAAAATTCGACATTTAATAGGTATAAGGAAATCGTAGAACGGTTATATCTAATATTAATAACGAAAAAATACATATGATTCATTAAGATATAATCCTAATAATAAGAAAAACGTTTTTAATATAAAAAAGCAGAGCAATCTATAATTTTAGGGGTGCATGTATTGATGTTATTGCTCAATAGAGCATGTTCAAGAATATAAACAAAGAAATTTGGGCTATATGAATATGTGTATACGCTTGTATGATCCACGTACGATTGAGTTTTAAACAAAACATTGGTTGAATTAATTGTAAATGCATTTTAATAGTGCATTTTATAAAATATATAACCGTCTTTGAATAGATAATTGTAGAATCAGAGGTCGTTGACCCCGTGTCTAAATATTTCTAGCGTAATTAAATAATAATAATAATAAATACTCTTTATGTACATACACCCAAAGATTAGTTTAAACTACAATACAAAGAAAAACAACTAATTTCTTAATGCACTGTGACAAAGATAGGGATAAAAGAGGCCAGTGGCACAGGAGCGTGCAATTGTCAACGCGGTAGGTTGTGGGTTTGATCTCACTCGAGAAAAATGAAATAGTTAATATTTTCATTTCCGTGCACTGATAACGAGGCAAAGCTCGGTGTCTTGTTCCGTCACTTGTATACGCAATGTCTACTTCGGCTTATGATTGGGCGAAAAGTGTGGAACACTGGGAAAGTGTATTTATGGGGACAGAAGTGTCTTAACATGAAGTTCCCATGAAGAAAAAATAAAAAGGTGTGCAATGACAATCCCAATTTCAAGGAAATACTACAATTTTTTATATTGTACTATAAATGTAAATCGAAAAGTAAAGTAAAGTTGTAGTAATCCAAGACTATTTCCGGTTATATTATTTGAATATCCAAATGTGCTGCAATAAAAAAATATATATATTTGTATATATTTTCTATCTTTTTACCTTTTTCTCGAGAGAATAGACTATTATTCTCATTAAGAAACTTTAATTTATGTAAAAAAAGCAATTCAAAGCTCTACATTTACGCATATTATTTACAAAAAAAACACTCAAGAAATCTCATATTCTCACCACAAATAAAGATCTCTAATATCCGAATAATCTCAGCGTCCAAAAATAGATATATAAAACAATTACTTCCTACGGTCGGTAAGTAATCTAACCCTTGTGGCTTATAATTTTTTCCTCATCAACGTTAGGGCTAATGTGGTCAACAGCATCCTTGATGTCATTTTTTATCAAAAACACCCCTCGGCAAACCCGTCCTAATTTCCTTAAGCTTTTTTCTATAGAAACTTTTATATAATACATTTTGAGTCACATATAAGAGCGGGGTACTCGATTATTCACTTTTGCTTGGAGCTTTTTAATAATTATCTTTTTCTTGTTATTATTTTTTGCTAAGCAAGAATTTTATTAGAAGTATAATAAAAATTTGTCAGTTCATAGAATTTTTGGCTATCTTTAAATTATTCGCGGACGTAGCACCTTCAGCTTTTCATTGTTGATAGAGTCCTACATTACAAACGTTGATAATCCGTGACTTTTTTGTTTCCTTTAATACTACTATGATTTATTTCTTAATAGATTTTGAGGAAAAATACAGTTGTATCGATTTTTTTTTCTAACTTCTAAACAACACTTTTTATACAATTTTTCTAAACATTAAGATTATGTTTAAAGATGGCCGTAGTGGATATTTAACATTATATTTGTAGCTATAGCCTACGGCTCAAAGTTAGCTGTAGCCTTGCCGGTTTTTGGAACACTCCGTTGTCTATTCCCTGATGATTTTTAAGATGACGTGGAAGAACTGAACCGTATTATCTTGTATTTTTTTTCAATCCTCATATCCGCATATGACAAACAGGCAGAAAGAGAAAGCTTAGGAACATAGTGTTAAGACACTTTGTTCCGTTCATCATCAAACGAAGAAATGAAAACATAAAATATTTAATTTCAAAATATTAAATATTTTATTTCTTCGAATAGACATCGAACCCATAACCTATCGTGTTTAAAGTCACAAGTTTGTGCCCCTACGCTACAACAGTCGCAGGATTAACTCCACGATCTTCTAATCAAAACAATAAAATAAGAATGAGACTAACGTCTATACAGTCTATGATCAAAGACTTTTTGCGCCACATGGACAACAACACATAAAAATATTATAGATAATTTCACTTTTAAGATAGAAAGGGAGAGCGTGGATGACACTTCGTTTTGTGGTTACGGTATGATTACAATTTTTTTTATCACATTATCTACACTCTATGATGTAAAAAGTAAAAGCGAGCTTCTATAAGGACACGTATACGTGTAGCTACTGAGAAATGGTTAAAAAATACCACGGACGGCACGGAAGCTACAAAGGTACCTCAATTAATATGTAATCTTCAAAAGTGTATTGGATTTTTATGTTAGTTATTGACTTTTTTATTTCCCTAGTCCTTCTTATATAATGTGTACCTCAAATAACAATTTAAACATTTAGAATAAGGTAACATTATTTGTTGTTTTTTTAAGTAAGTGCACGATTTTCTTTAAAAAGTATGTGTATTTATTTAAAATACAATTTGATGTTCAATTGTAATGTATATGAAATGAAATTGTTGCAGATTCGATCCTCAACAAGAGGCTGCTTATTAATCTTATATAGCGTTCTACTGACTAAAAAAAACTCTGTCTAAATCATTTTCTTCCCCTTGGCCTGGTGGTATTAAGCTGAAATCAAATATAATCAGATCTCCTAAGTCGACACAAAGAAAAGATACGTGCATAAAAACATACTTTTTGCTGCATACTTTATAAATTTCTTTAAACCTGGGAAATACCTTATAAGTATTTCCCGTGGACCTGAAATTATGAAATTTATGATGAGGTGAACATAAAAAGAGACTGTATAAAGGAAAAGTATAAACAAAAATGAAACTTTATATTTATATTACAAAAAATACTACTACAAATTTACATTTCAAGTTCATTAAAAAGAAAATGAGAACAAATTTAACTTTGTCAACTTTTATAAGTTATACTATCTGTTGCCCTACAGTACAGAATGAGTATGAGTCCCTCAGTGGGCGAGTCTGGAACATGACAGTTTTTTTAAATAGTCAGACTAATAAATACGAAATTTATTGGATAATTAACAGAGAATGAAAGGTGTAAAATTATTTTAATCTTTTATTGTTTATAAATAGACTGGAAAATAGAAATAAGAATATTTTTATAATCGATGTTTTTGATCTTGTTATGTAGGGGAATACTCCCCTTTCCCTAGCTTCCCTCCTAAATTCAAACATAACGTTTTGAATATGGGGGATTCAACTCAACACATTGTTCAAACTGTTCGAGCAAATGAAGAAAATACTACGTTATTCTGACTGGGAGTCGAAGCCACAACCAACACAATATAATTATTATCAATTTTCTCTTCTTTTGCTTCTTTATATTATACTAACGACTTGCCCGCGGCTTCACCCGCATGAATTACACTGACTTATTTACTTATTTCAACTGTTTTCGTGTTTTAAAGTCATTATTAATTCTAAGACAATATAAACATAATGATAATACATTAAAAACTAATATTTCAACTAAATGTGAAAATTTTGTAGCAATTTGGTTGACCTTAATATTTTGAAATGCGCATAACTTTTTTATTTATTGACCCATTTAAAAAAAACAATCACTAAGTATATGTGGAGGTTGCCAAATATAGTACTGCGCTTAAACCTGGTTTGAAAAATCTCTATTCTCGGTCCTATTACATATATTAATAAACGCACCCTATAATATTTTTCTATATGTCTTCTATGTACAGACATTGATGTGTTACAGATTTATTATAAGTATAGATATTAAGCAGACACAAGATGAGACAAATCCTTTTTTTTTAATTATTAAGAAACAATTATCGAAATATTACATTTCTATATAAAATCTGATTCACACATACCTGATCACCTGACTTGGCTTGTAGGTATATTCATATAGGGAGTACAAACAAGGGGTCCTGTAATAGCCGGCATCCTCCGCAATCACTGCTTGTGCTTGACGAGGTGACGTGACGCGTGAACTGTTTTGTGCAT
>DWMZ01001264.1:0-17064 GCA_018249855.1 Eueides tales michaeli
AATTACTGTAGGATTATTTATCTTAAATAGTTCTAAATAAAAGTCCGCAACAGTAGATATCTTTTATGAGTAAGTCACTATGACCAAAATAGTGAACGCAGACGAAGTCGCGGGTAACAGCTAGTAATAATATAATATATTTGTCACAGAGCTGGGCAACCAAAGCGCATCGGTGATCCCCTACGACGTGTCGAAGGAGCCGGTGTCGGTCCACCGGCCGCTGTCGCGCTTCATCGCGGGCCTGCACCTGCAGCTGCAGCGCCACGGCCTGTCCTACCACAGCCGGGAGTTCGACCGCCAGGACCCGCCGAAACCCACGCCCGAGGAGCTCATTGGTCAGTTCGTGTATTGATTTTTTTTTAATTTTTTTAGGGTCACGTATTTTATTTATTGCATATATCAGGTTGGGCAGGCGGTGTTAAGATATTTCGATCCCACAGCTTAACGTTTTGAGATGTTGTGTGTTTAGTGGCGGAACTCGACGCCGCGTTTTGTCAAACAGAGCGTAATCGCTATACTTAAAAGGTATAGTGATTACTCTGAACGGTTGATCGACTACTAAAACATTGTTTTCGTAGTGATACGCTTTACCATTGCTACAACGCCCTTTATTATTAAATTAATTATATATGTATATATAAAAACTTCAATTTTGCATATATCATATATGCATTACGGATATAATAAATAACAGTTACTGTAATTTTGTTTTGTTTTAAATAGTATGCGCATAGCATTTGAGACAGAAGCAATCTGGGAAGCAATCTGTTCCCATTAAGACTAGGTCTAATAAGTACTTTTTTTCTTCAGCTTCACGCTGTATTCCGCTCATGGCAGGGTAGGCAAAGGGAACTTGGGAACCTAGTGTTAAGACACTCCGTTCCACTTCCGTTCCCCACTTTCCGTCGAATTCTAGGCAACGCGTGTTCAGTGGCGGAACTCAACGCCGCGCTTTTGCCTTACTTATTAATTCCACTGAGATTAAACTTATTTCTAGTATTAATATTATATATATCCCCGATTTTGCTAAACTCATTAATATTTTTCTTAACATACATAACATTTTCAAAAATGTATTGCGATGCAACGGTCATTATATTAATTACTTCAAATTTTTCCCTTAAAGAATAATAAGTAAATGTTTTAATGTACGTGTACACAGAACCAGTGCTGCGTACGATGGCGATGATAGCGCAGGTGCACGCGGGCATGTGGCGTCGCAACGGCTTCGCCCTTCTCAACCAGCTGTACTTCTACCACAATGTCAAATGTCGGGCGGAGATGTTTGACAGGGACGTGGTTATGTTACAGGTAATGTCTGTGTTTATAATATGTGTGTGTGTGTGTGTGTTTTTTTTTTGTGTTTTTATTAGATTTTATGTGTTGGTTTTGTGTTAATTGTGTAGGTTTTGTTGTTGTGCCAGAGTTGTGTTCGCGAATTTGTCCACTTGGATTATATTTAGTGTTTTGTTTGTTAATCTTAATTACTTGCTTGTTGTAAAAAAGTTATTACTTTTAAGATATTCTTTATACATTTAAAACTAAAATTTCAGCTAAATATTTTATACTGATATAACTCTTTTTATTGCCAAAATATAATAATGAAAACGGAATTTAAGTCTGGATAACAGTTTCTCAGATACAAAGATACAGACAAAAAGACTTGGTACGCGTACAAAGGTACAGACAAAAAGACTTTTTAAAAAAAAAAATCACTATTTTGAAATATTTTATATATTGAATTCGACAAAATTGGTATTCTTTTTTATTCATTTCGCTGAAATTTTATTTTTCAATGTATAGATATTTTCTTTAAAGTGATAATGTTATGAAAGCAATTAAATCAGTAAATAAAGTACTGTAGTTTGAGCGAGCGAAGCCGAAGGCGGGTCGCTACTACTAAACATTTCTTTTGATATAAATAGACATCTTTCTCTTTTATATATTATTATTCTTATTTAGTAAGAACTTTAATGTGGTTAATCTTATGGTGTTTTAATTATTCTGCGGCACTTGAAAAGTTTTGGGTCGGTTCGAGTCCTGCTTTACCTTTTCCTAGTATCACTCACTCACTCACCTTCACGTAGAATCCCGCACATGACAGTGTAGACAGAGGGAACTTGGGAACCTAGTGTTAAGACACTCCATTCCGTTCTCCACTTTTCCTAATATATGACATACATTTGTAATTGTAAGCTATACATATATGTAATTGTTTTGTTTACATGAACTTTATAGTGTTTTTTTAACTTATAAGGTTGATTTTCTAACATTTTTTTTTTACATTCAGATCGGAGCATCTTTAATAGAGAGCAATGAATTCATAATTCACGTGCTGAACAAATTCGGTCTTCTCGAGTGGGCGGCCGCTGACTTTGAACAGCAACCCATCGAGGATGACACGCTGAGGCACACAATAAGCATGGTGGAAGAGTTTCTGGGATTATTAATTACTGGTAAAGTGCTAGTTTTAAATTTCTATTTATATATTTTTTTTTATTTTTTACGCTATTTCCGACATGTGTCAGGGAAGGCGGTGGGAACTTGGGAACCTATACTAGGTTCACACCGTTCATTCCATTCTAAAGAAATGAAATATTTCATTTTAAAAGTAATAAAAATTTCAACTCTGAATTTCTTTCCACAAGTTGTTTCGTTTACTTACCTTTATTTTTATTTATATTTCTCATCGTAATTTTATATATGTATTTTTATATTTAATATTTCAGTCATTGAGACTGTCGTGGCTCAGCGGCACAGCGTCTGATTGTAAATCGGCGGTTGTAGGCTCGATTACCACTCGGCATTGAATTATATAGTACGTTGCGCATACAAACATGCAATGTTTCGATATTTTGGTATTGTGTCGGTGTGTGGAGCGGAGTGTCTTAACTCTATGTTCCCTCTGCGTATCCAGCTGTAGTCAACATACAGAGTCAAGCTAAAAATATACTTTTATAATATGAATATATTTTTGATTACAGTGGTGGGTTCCCGATATGTTCCCGGAGTAGGTGAAGTGACTAATGAAGATCGGACTAAAAAGGAGATTATACAATTGCTCTGTGTCAAACCTATGCCACATTCGGAATTGAACAGGTGAATATCTAATGGATAGTTTTTAAATAGTGTTTCTTTTTAAATTAATTTAATTTAGTTACCCGCTGTATCCCTAGCGGGGTAGGCAGAGAGGTCAAAGAAGCCAAACGCTACGGTCTCGGCATACCTCGTTCGCCTCGTCCACTGTCATCCACCTCTTCACGCATGGCCTCTGGCGGGTCCTCATTACGTGACCGTCTTTTTTCCTGACCTCTCCTTTTTTCTTTTTTACGTGAACCTCTATGTCCTGACCTCTCCTTTTTTTCTTTTTTACGTGACCCTCTTTTCTCCTGACCTCTCCTTTTTCCTCCAGTATCGTAGATACTGTGTTTTCGAAGATCAACCGAGGTCTCCCCCTCCCTTTCTTGCCACAATTTTTTTTCCTTCATAAATTTAGTCTTCTTTTAAGATAAATATCTAATAACTTTTTTAATACATATATTAAGTAATTGAAACGCACTTTAATAAGGTTCAGACATGGGAAGATATGTTGAGATGACGATAATAAACTAATTTCTTTTCATTTATGAAATTCCTATATAAAATTAAAGAAAAAAGATATTATCTTGAAGCTTGTCGAGCCGCAGGGGTATAAGGTAGTGACTGCAAATGTTACAAGCTGAAGGTTTGATCTCCAGTCGGGGATATGAATTATTTAATATTTTAATTTTTTCACGTGTGACTGTAACCGACAGGTTCTGGGTTCGATCCCCAGTCGAGGAAATGAAATATTTAATATTTTCTATTTTAATATTTAATGTTTCATTTCTTCGCTCTGTTAATAAGGCAAAGCGCGGCGTTGAGTTCAGCCACTCAACACGCAATGCATCAAATTCGGCGGAAAGTGGGAAACGGAAGTGGAACGGAGTGTTAAGACACTAGTGTTAAGACACTAGGTTCCCGGGTTCCCTCTGTCTACCCTGCCTCGTGCGGGATACAGTGTGAAGCTAATTTTTTCGCTTTGGTAATATGGAAAATGGGTAATGATCTTAATGGGAACCAAGTGCATAATTTCCATCAGCGCAACCCGTACCGTATACAGCGTATATCTAAAATAAATGTTCTCCATTTTCGCAGATCATTACCCGAGGATCAATTACACGAAACGGGTCTCGAAGCTGTGATCCACGAGGTGGCGGATTTTGTCAAACCCACCACCGGGAACAATCGTGGTGTTTACAAACTGAAACCCCATTTGTATGATGAATACGATACGTTCTTCTATCACTATACGAGAGAGGATCTTTCTAGAAGTGAGGAAGAACAACGGAATAGGAGGAAGAACGCTGGTTGGTATTAATTTATTTTTATGTTTGTTTCGTGTTTTTTTTTTCATTAGCATTTATATACATATATAAGTATATTGAATAATACTTTCAATGAAAATTGGTTTAAGCAAGATACATTTAGGAATATTACATATTTAATTTAACATAAATAAATAAATTTAACATAAATAAATGTAAATGATAATATTTATGTAAATCTAAAAAAATAAATGTATTGTTTTAAAATAAATGTATGTTTTTTTGGAAAAACGGAATTTTTGATATTTTTTATTAATGATTTTTTTATATATATGTACTCTATAATAGTAATTCAAATAATTATTCAACACATTTGTATATTGTATTAGTAGTTCCTGAGAAAAATGTGTACAACCAAACAAACAAACAAACAAATATTTTTTCAGCCTTATTAATATAGACATGTAATGATTTCTAATTTTAAAAGAGAACATGTTTTCTTGCAATAATTACTTATAATTTAATAATTTGTACAATTTCCAGGATTACCGGAATGTTGTCCGCCGCCGCCATTACCCAAGCTGGCGGCGCCCTTCCGCCTCCTGGCCAGCTTGTTGCAAAGCGATGCAGCGCTGCACGTGCTGCGCTGTGTGCTGGAGCGGGCGCTGGACTTACGCGCCAGGTCCTTCTCTGAGCCGCAAGTGCATAAGGTGGCTTAGAAAATTTATGTCGGCTTAGTTAGCTCTTAGGGTACTTGTGTAGTATGGTTGATTAGTTGCGGTCACTCTGAAGTTACATCTAGATGGTTCCCAGTTTGTTTTTTTTTCTTATTTAGATATACTTTCTTATTTTTTAATGTATAATGTACAAATTCAGTAGATCTTCTAATATTTGACAGCAGTGACGACCCCGTATAGGTTGTACTGAGTCATTTTAATATTGTTATTAGTTAAGCTGGTAGCCATGTTTAGCGCTGTGTTCTACAACGTGCGCTAGATTTACATGTACGGTTTTTGTCTGAGTCGAAAAATAATGAGGAATATTGTCGACAAGCGTAGGGGCAAGTGTGCGAGTGTAAACACCCATAGGTGGTGGGTTCTATTCAGTCAAGAAAATATTTTTTTTTGATATTTTTTTATTTCCCCTCACTGGTAAAGAGGTCATACGCGGCGTTGAGTTTCGCAACACAACACGCAATGCTTTCAGAATTCAGCGGAAAGTGAGGAATGGTACTGTTTTAATAGAAACGAAGTGGTAACCTAAGACAGTGCGGTATTGTCCCTTCAGGCGCTGCACCTGATCGGGTACGCGCTGCGCGACGAGGAGAGCGGCCACTACGAGTTCCTGGCGTTCGCGGAGAGCGCGGCGCGCTGCGGCCTGCTGGCGCTGCTGGCGCGCCTCGCCGCCTGCCCGCGCGTGGACGCGCACCGCGCGCTCGCGCGCCTGCTGCTCGCGCGCACCAGGTGCTCATGTGGTTACCCATACGGTGACAATCTATACACCAGTTATTCCTTTTAAAGATATATTTTAGCCACTCAACACGCTATGCCTCAAATTCGACGGAAAGTGGGGAACGCAAGTGGAACGGAGTATCTTAACACTAGGTTCCCAAGTTACTTCTGCCTACCCTGCCATGTGTGGGATACAGCGTGAAGCTAAAAATAAATCTTTTGTTTAAGTTGAGGCGCATTATCGATATTCGTACCTCTCTATACTACCTCTAGTGTCAATACGTTTTGTTTGTTTTTTTTTCTATGTAATCGTTAAGTTATACTTCGCCGCCAGCTTCAGACAGACGCAACCCTTACCAAGTATTTGTCTATCAAGATTACCCCTACTAATACTTACCATTACCATATCTATCTTCTTTTATATTCTGTAGAAACCATTTTTTTAGGACCCGTTCCCTACCTCTACCGCTTCACAATACTCCTCGTACCTTGAACCCTATTCCTACCTATATATAAACTTCCAAATGACCCTTACATTTCTTCTCAATTTAGTATCTCTTTCGTATAATTCGTAGGATTTTCGATCGTATATAATCTATTTCAAAATGGTAATTTTAGCGTATGACACACACACGCCAAGATAAACAAAGGGAATCTGAAAATTAAAAATCTCCGTTTTTATTAATTCTATATTATACTATTTCTTTTAAGTCACTTCCGATCTTATAGTCGCAACTCAACGCCGCGTTTTGCCTCGTTCAGAAAACGAGGAAATTGATAATATTAAATATTTAATTTACTTGAGCGGGAATCGAATTCACATCCTTCGCGTTTACATTCGCACTCTTGCTCACTATATATATATATTTGCTCACTATATATATATATATATATATATATATATATATATATATATATATATATATATATATATATATATAAGTATAAGTTTAGCATGAGAGAGAGAATATTAATCATATAGTTAAATCACAACTTTTCCATTACAGTAATATGCAGAGAGTGATTATTCACATCTAACTAATTTGTAAGATCTGCATTAAGATAAAATAACTTCACCCATTATTTGAGGAAAAAATACTTAACACTCAAAATATAAAATAGCTAAGAAATATATTTTCTAAAGTATAAAATGCACTTATACATATTTAATTATATAATTTTAGTGAAGCTCTAGTATGTACAACGGTCTTGAAACAGTATATTTTAATGAACTTAACTCTGAAAGCTTATATTATTTATAAAACTTTTCATTTAATCCCATTCACTGGCACGTTGAAATACTGCATTTAGATTATTCGGAAAGTGGTTTTAGTCATGAATAATCTAAAAAATTCATCGTTTTAAATTGTATGGGAATTCTTTTTTATTTTATGTTTTCATACATTTTTAATACAGATACAAGCTTTGTCGCCAATGAGCAATTGACGTGATTGAACCTGATATTTGTTGGTTTAAATCCTTTTTGGATACCAAGGCCAGTGGGCAGACTTTAAACGTGGTGGTTTCAACCCATTGTTGATGGATTTTTTCTCATTTCTCTCAACAGCAACGTCTCCAAAATGTACATCTTAAGCAATAGACATGTGCAGTATTATATAGATAAATTTAGGCGTTACAAACAAGCTTATTTATAGTTTCACGCTGTACACAATTCTTCATTTTCCTCCGAATTCTCAAGCCATTGCGTGTTGAGTGGTTGAACTTAACTCGCCTTGCCTCGAAACAGCCAATATATATTTTATTTACAAAATCTAAAAACTACAACACAGTTATTTATGTTATAAATGACTACTTGATTCGTTATTATTTATACCGTAGTCTTAAAGACCTAGAACGGAAAAATTCGTCCTTTCCCTTAGGGATATGGCGAAGTCCTCTCTTATTAGTCTCTTCCTTGAACTCTATAAAGTACTTCCATATTCTCGAAACATATTGTATTAAGTAACGGAACCCAACGCCGCCCTTTGCCTCGATACCAGAAACGAAATAAAAATCTAATATAAAGAAAAGATAGTACAATATAATAAAAAAACAACGCTGAGAACAAAAAGTCACAATTTATAATAGAATCGTTAAATATTCTATCTACGTACAAAATATTACCTATATTATAGTATTAAAACGGACAGTCGCCAGTAACAGGAAACGAGGAGAAGGGAATGCCGGAAGATAACATTATTCAAGTATTAACAGTAGCTTTGAACGTTTAAAACATATTTCATTGCAATATTTATATTTTGTATTAATCTTTTCTTAGTTTCTTTGAGTATTGTATAAGGAAAAACATGACTTAACAGCCGTGTGATTCCGGCTTAGAATAGGATCACCCTAGTACTGATGGTGTCGTAAGAGGCGACTAAGGTACGAGTGGGAGAGTCACGTTGTCAGCAATGGCAACACGCATGGGCAGACTCAGCCGGATTGTTACCACCCCCGACATTTAAAACTGGCGTTAAGTAGTGGTTTTGGCCACTGCGTTTCGCATTGGGATTACCCATCCATCTTACAGATCGACAAGGCTCCTGTAGCTCCTCTGGTGCTACACGGAGCCGTGGCCGGCGGTGATCACTTACCATCAGGTGACCCGCACGCTCGTTTGCCTTTTCTTTTCCATAAAAAAAGGAAAGCTTCAGTATGCGAATTTGTACTTAAAATCGCCGTTTAACGCTGAGCTCATATAGCAGAAACACCACACTTTTTTCCCTACATACTACCCAATTTTTGGAAACATTGCGTGTTGCGTGGCGGTACTCAACACCGCACTTTGCCTTCTAACAGGGAAATAAAATAATAAACGAACCCACTAACGTCGCTGTGAAATTACCACATAATGTAACTTTTATCTTCATCTTGATAGCTCTATAATATTTTATATCAAGCAAGTAGATAAAACAAAAGGGAATATCGAAGACACGTTTATTAATATTTCATATCTATATATTCATAAATAATTCTGTCTATCTGTTGTTACTAACATTGTGACGTCTCAAATACTGTGTTTACCGTTTCAAAGTGTTAATATATTACTTTGTAAATCCTATAATATATTATAAGACACTTTTGGTTTGATAATGTACCTGTTAACAGTTTATCCTTTGTGGGTTCGATCGCCGACTTTCAATATATGACAGTATTCATTCTCGGAGGAATGAATACTGTCATATATTGAAAGTCGGCGTTAAAATACACTATTATATGGTGGATTTTAACGCCGCATTAGATCCAAATTTGGTCGAAAAATTGCGAACGGATCGTCTCCTTCTGCCTACTCTGCTACGCGGGACATATAAAAGGAACGTCCGTATGGCAGATCCTTACTGTATATCGGTTGCAGGTTCAATTCCCTCTCAAAAAAACAAAACACGACGGCAAAATTACAAGTAAAGTAGACTGTACAGTAAAATTGTAACTTATTCATATCAATTCAGAATATCTCGAGAAAAGTCTCTTAAAAAGCTAAAAGAAAGGCTTTATTTATTTATAGCCGTACATATATTTATTCTTCTTAGGCACGAAATTCAATGTTGAATAAAAAATGATGGATTTCGCAGCCGATAGTAATCCAAGCGAGTATTTTAAGAGCTTTGTAAAGTTTAAACGTAGGAAACCCGCAGTGTTTCTTTATTTAACGCTTCGCTACACCTAACGTTAAAACTACTGGCACTTCTTGGAAGTTTAGAGAAGTCTTGGATATAAAATAGATATTGTATTTCTTAATTTTTCACTCGATTAAGTCTACCACTTAACATGAAATTCACGTGGAGAATATATTTTTAGTTTGTACCTTGTCGCTGTATCTTGCTTACGGCAGTTTAGGCAGAGGAGATCTGGGAACTTTTTGTTAGGAACCTTTGCTTCCATAAAGACATTTCCGTTCATTTCTATTTTGATAGGTATTATATACTGAATAGCAGAACACCTAAAAAAAATGCCTTAACAGTATGAAATATTGCATGTACTCTAAAGGGGATTGAACCAACAACATGTCGCATTGAAGATCGCTCTTGTATTGCGCCACGACTAGCTTCAAAAAGAAGTACAAATTATATTGCATAAATAATCTCAGATTTTAGGATAGATTCTTATTCTTCTGTATTTTACTTCAGATGTTATATAGGTTAAGTCATAAAAACTTTATATAACGAAGTGCCCAAAGATTCTTTAAATCAGTACACTTAGTACTGATTTAAAGTTAGTGATTTATCATTAAGTTTCATGCTTTACCGCACGACAAAGTAGCCAGTGGGAACCTAGTCTATTAAGAAGGCAAAGCGTTCCTCATTTATTGTATAATTAAACTATAATATAACAATAATTTTAAGCAGGCGAAGCCGGATCGCTAGTAAAATTTAATTCTTTTCTACAAGAATAGAACAAGGCACTCAATTTAAATAGCAAAACTTATAAAAAACGAGCTTCTTTACAAGAAAGCTCGCTAGCGTAGCGTATTTCCGCAACACCCTGTGAAGTTAAGATTTTCATTTCTTATTAAAAATTCTCATTCCTCCATTATGAATTGGAGAGTGTTAGCCAAGATTTGAAATTATTTTATATTTTTTTTTTATTGCTTCACGCTTTATCCCGGAAAATAGGGAAAACTTAATAATTAGATATTCAATACATGTTAATAAATATTGCATTAAATTTTTGAGGCTTTAAATATATTATTATGAATTTAAAAGTTTGACTCTATACCCTACATATAACAAGGTAGGTAGAGGGAACGTACTATTAAGCTACTTTGTTCCCCACGCACTACTTAATTTGCCGGATTTCCTCGCTCTGGTAATACCAGCGAGAAAATGACAAAAAATGTGCCTGATTCTGGTTCTTCTCAGATCTGACGCAGTAACTTTAGTGAACCAGTGGTTAATTATTTGACTTATAAAAAATGTAGCTCATAACTTCTTAGTTTAATAAAAAATATTTGAATTTGTGTTTTGAATTTGATAATCATTTATTTCTTTGAATGGAAATCAAACTCAAAAGCGTATAGACGTTGTCCTATTATATTATTTTAATTTTATTTTTTTTTCTTCAATTTCTGTATCGCACACACAGCAGAGCGAGCAGAGGGAACCTGGGAATCTAGCGTTGAGAAATTCCGTTACTATAACAACACTTCTGTCTCCCACTGAAGAATTTGAGGCATTGCTTGTTGACAGCACTCAACGCCACCGCTTAATCTTGTTAACAGTAAAGAAATGAACGTATTAAATATTTCATTCTCTTGAGTAGGGGTCGAAGCCACAATCTGCCATATTTGCAGTTACACGCCGGTGCCCCTGCACCATGGCAGGCTTTAGTTATTGTGATATAGTTTCAATAACATGCATAAATTAAGGGTCGTTGTGGCGCAGTTGCACACGCCTATAGCTTTTAGCACTAAGTTCCCAAATTTCCTCTGCCTACCCTGCCATGTACGGGATACAGTGTGGAGCTGAAAAACAAAGAATATAAAGAAAAAAAAATAGTAATGCACTTACCAAATTCTTAAATTTTTCTTAAGAAGTTTAAAATGAAGACCCAGTATGCTCGTATATTTAAATGCATTAATGTCTTACCGAACTGTCAACTTCAGAAGTTCAAAAGTATATTGGTTGAGGGAAGGTAAATTAACTTTTTTAGGGTAACTCTTGAAAACTTCGAGTTTAATATCTTAGGAGGATTGCAAATTTTGTTTTGAAAGGGTTTTGGTGGTATCTTAAAATCAAAATCAAAATATTCTTTATTCATTTAGGCCATCTATCAATTACACTATTTTATTGACTAATTTCAATTACTTGTTATTATAATATTCTCACTTTAAGACATCTGTATCTTGAAAATTAAAATTTTAGCTAATTGAAAAAAAAAATTGTGGAACTAAACATTTTAAATTGACATTTTCCAACAACTGTTCTATTTATTAACAAATTTAAATAAAACTAACACGAAATATTGAACGAAGATCAAAATATAATAGTGAATACTGCATTTAAATCTGGCTCTGTTTGAGATTAGCTAGAAAAACTTTTAAATATACTGTTTTGCATCCTGTTACATTAATAAAAATATCCCTCCTTTTATATGTTTTTTTAAAATATATTTTTTATGTAAAGACAGATTTATTATAAATATAGATTAAAATTTATTTGGTTTATTGCGATTGGAATTCATTGGTGATTAGAATTTATTTTATAGCGAGAAAAAAATATTCTGGAAGTTAGAATATTTATATATGTATATATTATACATTTCTTTCAGAAAAAAATACTTTTCTGGTAGGCGAAGTACGGCGTTGATTTTCACTACTGAAAATAGCACACACAACTATAGGCACATTCGTTAACTTCTGCCCCAGTATCTGTATCAAATATACTGATATTTATAAAACGTATAATTTTTAACGTAGCAGGATTTGAACCCGCGTCCCATGAAATCCGTCACTGTGCTCCAACTACTAAGCCATACGTTCTCAAAAATTTGAACGTACAGGGATTTTAATCCTCATCGAATCCGATCCTATTCTATTTATCTCTATCCCATAGAATAATTTATAATATGAAGTTAAGAAATTTAATTATAAAACTATAATTTGTAAGTTGGCTGCATTATTTCTCGTGTCTGGGGAATATTTAACATCGTCGGTCCTGCACTTGATATTTCTTTGGCCATGACAGATTACCTTCTAGCTTGGTTATAAAAGCAAAAAATAGAGGATATCTTTTTTCTTTTGCTGCACTGTACCCTGCATATGGCAGAGTTGGCAGAGAGGAACTTACCTAGTGTTAAGACACTCCGTTCAGTTCCCTACTTTCCGCCATATTTGAGGCATTGTGTGTTGAGTGGCAAAATTAAACGTCACGAGGTCAAAACTATATATGTATACTAATATATACCTTATAGCAGCCAATTGTTAATTTATTTTAGTATCAAGATGTACCTCGCATACAGCATTGTAATCAAAGGCTTTCCACCTAATTTTTGAAACCTCCATTGTGTATTCAGTGGTGAATTTTTCTCTTCTATGTTATTATCAAAGCAAGAAAATCATATTCATTCTCTCCAGTGATACTTAATTGAACTTAATACCATCTAAATAAATTGAAAGCTGTACCACTTAACCATATTGACCTCATAATTATTTTAATACAGTACACATAAAAGATCATCCTCAATTCTATTTGTGTCAGCTTAATTTGAGACATGGAACAGTCATAAATATTTTTATGGCCCATCCATACCAGCTATTTTAGTTCAGACGCCGAATAATAAAACTATTTGATTCAAGAACATCGTAAAAGCTATAACGTATCGGGAAATTTTTCGTTTGAATAAGATTTTTTGTAACTGTAGGTCTGTAGGTTACACCATACGTTCTTTATTTTGGTTAATTTAACTTGGTTGAGTGGGCAGAGAAACCTGGGAAAGTAATGTTAAGTCACTTCGTTCCCATAGAGACAATTCCGTTCTTTGCTTTGTTTCTGCGTTTTGCCTCGTTTCTAAATTGGGAAAAACGAAAATATAAAATTATTTATCCTATAAGTGAAAACTGAACCACCCCTGTTTATGACCACACACTTGTCTCCATTTTTTGGTGTTTTTTTTATCATGTAAACAAAGCTTCTTATATAATGTTTCCTATAGTCTATTTCAAACTCACTGATAATATTGATAGATGATGAAATAAAATATTATTTTAAGTTATATCCATTTAGAAACGTAGGATAACGAAATATATTTAAAATGATACACTTCAGGCAGTGACGCAGGGGCATAAGCATGTGATAGTAATGTGATAAGGTATTCGTTTGGTCTCAACTCGGGGATATTAAATATTTATTATTTTAATTTTTTTGCTCTGGTAAAAATGTAAAGCGCGGCGTTGAGTTCTGCCACTCAACACACAATCGCGTCACGTGTTAATGGAAACGAAATGTCTGCTATGTGCGGAATACAGCGTGAAGCTGAAAAGAAATGATTGAAATTCAGCATTGAAACTAGCAATATTCATTCTTTTACTTACCAAAGCTTTGTCTTAATATTCTAAAGATACTAGAAAGCATATTGAAACTTCCAAGACAAAAGACGTATAGCTTATTTGATATATATTGATACTACTTATTTGATATATATACTATGCTTAAAATTTTATACATGACGCTTTTGGGTTCAATTCCCACTCGGGGGAGTGAAGTTATTTTCATTGATTGGCTATAATAAGACTAAGTGCGGTGTTCAGTTTCGCTAATCAACACGTAATGTCTCAAGATATTAGACGGAAAGCTGAGAAGAAATAAAAATAGCTCATTACGTCGTCTCAAAGTACTTTCAACTGCCGATTTCAATGAAAATTAACATAAAATAGATATATCACTGTAAAAATTAGCGACAAAATATTTTTACATAAAAAAACGGTACTTAGAAATGTTTCTTTCTATTACTTAAAATGAAAAAGTTTTACCAAAAGTTTGGGCAAATCTTGTCCTACTTTGAGTGTCGTGCTTTCATAAGGAAAATTCATGAATATGTAATATAAGTTTTTTTTAACACAATTATTAGAAAATATATCAAGTTTTTTAGTAAAGATATCAAAAATTTAACAAAGTTTTTTTTGAAGCCTGTCATGGTGCAGTGGTACAAACGTGACGTAAATGCGACAGGATTCATACGTCTACCGAATAATTGAAATATTGAATATTTTCAAATGAAAAAAAAAACATATCTTCATTTCTTCGCTCTGGTAACAGGGCGAAGCGCGACGTTAAGTTCCGCCAATCAACATGCAATCCCTTAAATTTGGCAGGAGTAAGTGCAAAGAAAAGGTCGCTTTCTAAATAAAAGTTTCTTTTTAAGCGTTAGTTCTCTAATTACTGTAAACCACTGTAAAGTGTTCGAAACGTCGGGTTTCCAAAAATGTTTAAAAATCAATATACGCGATTTATCCGTTTAAAAGTGTATCATTTAAAATGTGTAACAATCGCCAAAATCAAAGATACTATTATAGTTCTCTAAGTATTTATATTTTTACTATAAAATTATTTCTCAAAGGAGGCTTTGAAAATTTAGTCCATCGAGTAAAAATCTATCCCACAGCCGTTACATTGCTTCACTATAGCGGTTAAACTAATATTATATTACAAAAAAATACTTGAGAATTCAATATCTGAGGCCAATCGTTGTGCAAGGGCCTTTCGTTGCGCAAGATCACTAGTGCGACTGTAAACGCGACGGGGTGTGGGTTTGATGGCCATTTAAGAAAATAAAATACTTAACACGCAATGATGAGAAACCAAAGTTGGCGAAATGTTGGAAACGGAAATGTTTTAATGTGAACGCAATTTCTAGGTTCCCTATCACTCTAAAAGAAAATCAATAAAATAAGATACTCCTCGTAAAAAAAAATTGCGCTATCAAGACGTAGAAATGTACCTCTCAATACATAATATTATATATTTGGGCCAAATACGACAATGACAGGTTAGACTATAGTCCTCTCTGCGTATCCTGAAACGCGTGAAAATGCGTGAAGAGAATTAAATTAATTAGAAACCAACCGCATCGTAAGGAATTCGTCTTCATACAACAAATTAAATCTTCAGCTTCCAGCAGTTTCTAACTTATTGGGATTTCCTTACAAAGATCGATCGACACCGAACGATAACTCAAAGTCTAAGCAATTGGTAACTTTCCACAAATTGTGTTGCATTCCGGTAGAAGTGAATGTGAATCGTATATCTGTTTCCTTGGATTTAACTTTTACACTACCTTTTATATCCACAAATTTATTTATGGACGGTGCAGGATCGACATTTTAGGATATTTGAAGCAAATTTATTGTAACTGTGCACTTTTTATATTCAGCTTATGACTTTTACAAGTTAAATTGTTAATACCTTACTATTTAACTTTACACCTAATATTAAAATATTCTATGCCCCATTTTTGTCAGAGAATATTATGATGCAGTTAACGCATGGGTAGCGGGTTCTATTCCACTCAGACAAATGAATATTTTCATTTTTCTAAATCTGATGAGAAGACAAAGTGGCAAGTTGCTCCACTAATACAGAGAAGAGTCTTAACACTAGCAGATTTCATCTGCCTACCCTGTATATGCATGCATTCAGCATGAAGCTAAAGAATACTAAAATATTTAAAATTCTTAATTTTTTACATCATCTGTTTAGTTAATATATATTTCATAATTTTAGATATAAAATACACGAAAGGGGTTCCAAGGGACGCTGTAGCGTTCCACTCTGACAAAATTAAAATTTTTAATTTGCATTTTTTGTTGTAAATTGACTGAACTCAGTGACTTAAGTAAAGAACTTCTTTACCTTATTTCATAATGCATACTTGTGAAATTCATTTTCAAGATTAAAATTATACTTTTTTTTAAGATATTCTTTAATAACATCATACTAGCGTAGTGGTAAACTTGTCTTGTTTGTTTTAAAGTAAGTTTGGGGTTGATTTCTACTCGTGTGAACTTTAAAATTTGTGTCCTTTAGTTCTTCACGAAATCTTCATGTCTTCTGTTATAATTGATTTGTATTTCTATTTGGTGTACAATTAAATGTATATAAATATAAATAAATAAATAAAATTAATTCAATTCAAGGTCGAGTTAGGCGGAGCGCGGCGTTTTTCCAATCCATCTAATATATAATGTCTCTAAATTTATTTAAATAACAAATAAATATACAGATACAAAAAATCTTTAATACACAGCTCAGCATTAATAAAATGTACAATATGTTTTCAATAATTATAATATTAGACATATACCGAACTACGAAGGTTCTTGGTATAAAGTGGTAATCACTAATACGCGTTTTGAAATAATTAGCATATAAATAAATTAAGAAAGGTGATTCGAAACCACACTTCTTAACATTCATTTTTATAGGTTTTAAATGTAACTTTTTTAACCGCATTAATATTGTATACCTATTTAGTATTTAATATTTTTGAAAACTGACGTTTCGGACACTTGGCGGTAATCCGTGGTCAAGTGTTGACTGAGGTGGTCTCCATACATCCCTTGAGTAAATTATTATATCAAAATTGCATTTCATACGGCCCTGAATTCTTAAGGATCGTCTTGCCCCCTGGTGTGGACAAGCCACAAGAATTCAGTCAAGGAATTTATGAATGGGTCCCAAGTGGTAGAAAGTTTCCAGCCATCTTCTCTAATATTTTTTTTTTTTTTTTTTTTTTTTTTTTTTTTTTTTTTTTTTTTTTTTTTTTTTTTTTTT
>DWMZ01001265.1:0-17060 GCA_018249855.1 Eueides tales michaeli
TCGTAAAAAGCTACACAAAAGTAATTATATTAACACTCGCAACAAGTCAAAAATAAACAAATTACGTACTTTAATAGATTTACGATCTTGATACTTGGCAACGACGAAGTCTGCGGCTTGCGGGAGGGACTCTTCTAACATCATTAATTAGCAATTAAAGTATCATATTGCTTATCTCATAGAGCTTTGTACGAAATTTGCAAAATTCTTTATTTCTTTTTAACCATCAACGCAAAAAGAGTTGGTTTAAGCTGTCTGTCTATATGTTTGTGAGTCCGTCTGTAGCTCGTGAATTAATGATTTGTGTGTGGTCTTATATCCATAACCTTCTTTACCGCGATGATTTTTGGCTATGTTTCTTGTCACGTTAGGTTTTATGATGATTGAATCAACCGCTTTAGAGCTACGATCATCTTATTGAGATAAACTGCTTGTTTGAGTTTTCTTCATATAAAAATATAATGTCAATATGACCGCCGCTTATAAAGTATATCGTCTTGAACTCGCTTCATGCTGTTTCCCGCTAGGCAACGTAGGTAAATGAAACCTAGTGTTACGACACCCACTCATAGCACTCACTATATTCGATAATACAATTAATTCGATTTACTAAAGAAATTGCGGTCAAAAAAAAATTCAACTCAAGTAAGACATCTTCAAATATGTCAAGTATTTCTGAGAAGAGTGTTTAAGTCAATTTAATTGGATAAATTTCTATCCAGTCCTTCTTAGAACAACCACTGTGGCTCGCGGTTATCGGCGTCAACTATTCTAATCGACGTTAAATAAGCCGTCCATAACGTTCTCTTGGAGAGTTTTGCAAATGGTATACAATGTAGGGCTTGTCATGGCGCGAATGTACGCTTGTGATTGTAACCGCGACGCAAGCTTGTTAGTTCGATCTCCACTCGAGGTAATGAAATATTTAATATTTTCATTTCCATGAAACGGTAATAAGATAAAGTATAGAGTTGCCTCAATAATAGGGCAGACAGTGTGGAACGTAAATGTCCAAATGATAATAACTTAACAAATTGAATACATTGTCTACCTAAAAAAATATTATAAATTGCGAAGCAAAATAAATATTAAAATACAAAATATCTACCAATATTCCTTATATTCACGGTTCCATACATTAAAGTCCCTAAAGCGTTGTGGTTTCATTAATGTCACTAAGCCCTATCGATGGCGGTCTACAACTATCTAGACGTGCACGTATAGCAATTTCAATGACCTTTTAAACTTGAATCAAGGCAAGGGATTGTTCACGAAATTAAGAGTCAGAAACTACACGATTTAATGTATCAAAGGATAGTTTTAAGTCGTATACTAATTGAGTAATATCATAATTATATTTTGGAATTTCAGACAGACACTTTAATACTAAATTTAAAAACGTATAAAAATTTGAACGAAGCAGGATTTGAACCTGCGCCTCTTGAAAACGGTTTTCAAGAGGCGCAGGTTCAAATCCTGCTTCGTCCAAATTTTTATACGTTTTTAAATTTAGTATTTTTCTTTCCTAAGTGTGGAATAACACTTTAAAAATAGTAAAAAGACACTTTAATTTTGAGAGTTCCACAGAAAGTGGGGAACGGAGTGTCTTAACAGTAGGTTCACTCAGTCTACTTTGCTATAACGGGACATAGCGTGAAAAGGAAACTTGTTACTTGTACGTGTAAATAATGATCATAGTGGAACTTAAGCCTGCGCGGCTCAACTAAAACTTTTGCAAGGCTTAATTGGCTAAGTGCTTTGATGGTTACAATGAGGCACGATTTCGAGATTCGATTTTTGTTACGTATTTAAATATTATTTTTGAATCACTCTATAGTACATTACAGCAAAAATGTTTACACAGATCTTTAGTAGACTAAATATAGAAAAAATATTAATATGTATAAGCTTCATATTTTCATATGAAGCTTATACATATTAATACAATATAACAAATATAACAAATTCAAATCGTCTTGGTAAATGGGAATAGCTTGTGATTATAAGCATGAAGGTTGTGGCTTCAATTCTCATTCAAGGTAATGCTTGTGTTTATTTCTTGGGGAACAGTAGGTTCCTTACACCTTCCTTGCTAAATGCAATACATGCACATTGCACAGCAGACAGCTAACAAATATAGAAACTAGTATCAATGTATATAAGCTTTTTCTGAAATAACAAATCACGGATACAATTACATCTCTGCTGTAGTTGACAGTAAAAGAAAATAAATATAAAATAAACACTTAGCTGTGCTCCGTAGCGTTGGCGTTCACTTAAGTCCAATTCAAAGATTTTGCTTTTTGAATTTTAAATGTTTCTAAGATATTTTGTTAGAAGTAAGCATTGAATAAATTAATTCATTGTTTTAAAGATCATTTCAAGAGGCCAGTCGTAGCGCAGCGACACAAGCGTACTATTACACTAGTGACAGGCTGTGGGTTCAATTCCCACTCGAGGAAATAATGTATTAAATATCTACTATCTTCTATATCCTCGCTCTGATACTGAGGCTTAAGCATGTCTTTAATTTTTGTCATCCAACACACATTGACGCAATTCGGTGAAAAGTGAAGAACGAAGTGACTTAACGATAAAAGAGTATTTTAACAAGAGGTTCCTGGGTTCCCTCTACCTACCCTGTTTTGTGCTATATACTATACTGCGTGAAGCTATGACAAAACAGTAATATGTCAATGTAGTATAATCACGCACAAAGACATATTGTTGTAAATATAATCACGCTACTTTGTAGTTGTAGCTATTTTAGCATTGACGAAAATATTCGAATAGACTGGAAATGCAAAGAGTGCCGTTGAGTTCCGCCACTAAACACGCAATGCTTTCTAACTGCGGTAAAAATGGAGAGCGGTAAATCCTAATAAGAACAGAATGTCTAGGTTTTCTATTCTGGCTTTATATTCTGCCTACCCTGCTATGTGCTGGGCACAGAGTAAAAATATAGCGTATATTGTATAATGTTAGTCGTTTCAACGTAACCAATTTTGCTTGCGGTCAGATTTCTACGTATGTAGAATGAGTCATACATTAAATATATCTCTCTTAAATATTTTCTTGACAATTAGCTGAACCCTTTTGTTAAAGCTAGTAGCATATATAAAAAGAGCAAAACAACAATATATGTAGTGGACACTGTATAGTTGCACACTTGTACAGACGTTAACGTTTCTTCCGCACCACCGCTCTGAGGTAAGGAGCTCGTACTGTAATTTGCCAGTTTGTTTGAATATACATCTCTTCAGGTCTTCAAAAGAAACTTCTTCATTTATTTTTATTTTGACTTTGTGTGGAGAAAAGCGAGTCTTATATAATTCTAGGATACACTATCATGTGGTCAAAATGTTCAGCTCTCCTTTGTCGATAACTATTTATATTCTAATAAATATTTATACTTACTAAGGATATTTCTTTACTATATACAAATAGTTTTAAACTGATGAGGATATAGTCAATCTTGCCTACCGAGGATTTTGTATCAATTTCATGATATAGTCCGTATAAAAGTTAACAAACTTAAGTTTGTACGTATAATATACAAACAATTTATGTGTTAGTAAATATAAATTTGTAATAACTTTTTTTGTTATATATTTTAAACATATTTAATACTTATGGAATAAAAATATTTTCTTTTGCAAACGTATAAAAATTTGGACCCGCACGTTTTTAAACGTAAATAAATAATATTTACACATGAGTCACTTACAAACAAACAATATTAAAAGTCAACATTATACGTATCTTGTTAATAAGTTGTTTAAATGAAAATTAGCTTCCATAAAGTTTTCAGACGTATTCAATTGAATGAGTTACCTTATTTTCGTCTTCAAATAGGTTTTTAGAATAAAATTATATTACTTATAAGAAGTATTCGTGGATGAATAAATGTTGGAAGTCAAATTAAAACGAATTATATCTTAAACTTTACAGTTTAGGTAAGTAACAAGCTAAAATAACATTATTAAAATCTTTAAATTGTCAAAGTAACAATTGATTAGTTTTTCACATATTACGGCTTAGGCACAAGGAAACTACCATTAAGATACTTTACTTAAACATTACTTGTAGATTGTCAGATTCTAACTCCGCGCTCCGCCTCGTTACCACAGCGAAGGAATAAAGATAATTTATTACGACATGTGGGAATTGAAGCAACGATCGTCGCAAAAGTATAAGGTTGTTTTCATAATATACATACTCTCAATAAGATATTATACAATTATAGCTTTGACAATTAATGTGATTGATTGTTAGTAAATAAAGAATAATTTATAAAAGAAATAAGACTAATAGCTGATATTAAAAATATATGCTTAGAAAAAGACTATTAATAGTAACAATGTATAAAGAGCTATAAACCACTCATGTCTATTGTAAGTAACTTCAAGAAATATTAATCCCCTCCCGTCCGTCTAATTTGCCCCCTTTTATATATAATTTTCCTCCATTATATAATACGAATATAAAAAAATTCTTACCTCAAAATTTGACGTAAATTGATAAAACATTAAGGTCCATTGCGTACCTTAAAAGTTACAAATGTTAATTTTGAAAGGGTTTTGTTTTTTTTTTGTTTACGCTGTATCCCACACACAGCAAAGTGGTAAGAGGGAACCTGGGAACCTAGTATTAAGACTGAATGAAACTTCTGTTATAGACGGTTTTCAAGAGGCGCAGGTTCAAATCCTGCTTCGTCCAAATTTTTATACGTTTTTAAATTTAGTATTTCTGTTATAGATTTTCCGCTAAATTATAATGTCATTGCATGTTAGGTATAACTCAATGCCGCGCTTCTCCTTGTTCCCGGAGGGGGAAATGAAAATATTAAACAATTATTTTCCTCATATGGGTATTGAACCCAAAACCTCTCACATCTACAGTTACACGCTAGTGTTTCACTACAAAAGGCTTTTTAAAGATAATATTGCTGCGTCATGGGTTTAGTAAAATTTCGAAAGTTAGGCGGAAAGTGACGAAAGTAATGTCGACGCCTCCGCCAATCGGCACGCGGCAAAACAGTTAAGCTATAAAAAATATTACTTAACCTTATAGTCTTTAAACAAATATCCTGAATATTTTTGTGTTTGTGTGTTTTACTCACAGGATTTTTTTTTTTTTAAATATTTAAAAATTTGTACGTAACGATTAGAACCCGTTGTTTTTTAGCTTTACGTCACAGGGTAAGCACAGGGAACCTGAGAAGCTAGTATAAGATTCTCCATTTTCATAAGGACACTTCCGTTCCCCAGACTATTGTATACACACAAGTATTTAATAGGTACGAAATATATTAGGTACAATTTACGTGAAAATAACGGAGGGCTGTCTGAGTTCGGTCCAGGCAAAGGATTAAAGGGATTATTTTGGAAATTGCTAGTCACTTCAAATATACATATATTTAGTTTATATTTTAAGTGATGACTTTTTGTCTTGAGTAGTGGAATTGAACGCCATGCTCAGATGAGTAAATAAAGCCTCGATAAGAAATGATTTACTTCCCCAAATGAGAATAGATCATTCCTTAAGTTAACTGGTGAAAAACAACTATGAGCATACATTTTAGGCTTGGAAGGCAGTTCTGCTGAGAAGAGCCAGTAAGAAACTCAACAGTAGTTCTTCCAAATATTGAGTTAACAATTTCATAATTTATTACAATTATTACAATTATCCTTCTTGAAATGTATTAATAGATAAATAAACAAATAAACGTTGTTACACCATTGCGAGGCGGACAGTCTATTAATCTACGTCGTCTGGCTCCACCTGGGCACATCCGTGTCTAGACACCAATACAAAGATAACACGCTTTACAACATTCATTTGTTTATACAAAGAAATATGTATAAAGTGAGGACGGAGGTGTCATAATGGGGACGGAGTATTTTAACACACAAAAAGATTTTTTTAAAATATAATCATAAGAAAATAACGTGAAGAACGTTAAATTTAAGTTCACAACTTTCAATTTTAGTTACTTTAATATAAATGGCTTAAAAATGTTGAGGTCTGTCGTGGCACAAGCGTGTGGCTGTAACCGACAGGTGCTGGGTTCGATTCCCAGTCGAGAAAATGAAATATTTAATATTTTCAATTGAAGTATTTAATGTTTCATTTCTTCACTCTGGAAATAAGGCAAAGCGCGGCGTTGAGTTCCGCCACTCAACACGCAATACCTCAAATTCGGCGGAAAGTGGGCAACGAAAGTGGAACGGAGAGTCTTAACATTAGGTTCCCGGGTTCCCTCTGCCTACCCTGCCTTGTGCGGGACACAGCGTGAAGCTATAAAAGAATGCTAAAGCCATTGTGATATTGAGTTACTGTCGTACTGAACGATGGTTGCGGGCTCGATCCCTATCGGGGGAATGACAATCAGAAAAATAGAGCGTTGAATTCTATCACTCAATGTATATTTAAATTAACGATTGACAAATATCTCGATGTCTAGATTTTAATACCAAGCCTCGTGAAAAAGACGATATACCTAATATAAACAGGAAGTCCTAGTAAATTACTAGATACAAGTACTCTACAATGCACTCAAAAAAATTACGCTGCCATTTCACAGTTAACAGTCACGAATGCGATAATTCATTGGGTGCGATTAAACAGAATGTAATGTAAGCTGACTTTTTAATTTTCCAATGTCAAAAAAAAAGACAATGCTCGGATATTATTAATAGTATAACTATATAATTCTCTAAAGATACTTATGTACTTTCGAAAATGAGATAGATGTATTAAATTAATGATGTAAATAGGGTGAAGGGGAAAGTAAACCCAATTCATGACATGTCGGATCACTGATCGAGCGGCTCAAGTGCCTACTTCTCAAAATTTTGTTCTTTTAACACACATTTATTACATCGACTTGTAACAATGGGACTAAGTTATAAAATCTAAGGAACTGAATTTGACCCATTTGTTTTTTTTTTATTTTCAGCTTTACGCTGTAACCCACTCTATAGGAAGGTAAGCAGAGAAAGCTTTAAAACTCGCTGTGGAGTCAATCCGTTCCCTCCTTCTTCAACTCTTTCGTTTTCCACTTTCGCCGAATTATGTGTTGATTGGCGGAAATCAACGCAGTGCGTGCGAAATAATGAAAATATTAAATACAGTATCAATACATAACTTATTAAAGTTCCAGTTATTATATATAATAAGATTATTACCAAGAATCAGCTCCGAAGATTCCATTAATCACAAGTATCATCCATCACTAATCTCACCCGCACGATCGCAGAGATCATCAGTTTGTTTTCAAACGGCAAAATACTTATAGTAGATTAGAGATAACTTTTTGGGGCCAGTCGTGGCGCAGCGACACAAGCGTATGAAATGCAATATTTAATATTTTCAATGTAAATATTTAATGTTTTCATTTTTTCGCTCTGGTAACAAGAAAAACGCAGCGTTGAGTTCCGCTACTGAACACGCAATGCCTCAAATTCGGCGGAAAGCGGAAAACGGAAGTAGAACGGAGTGTCTTAACACTAGGTTCCCAAGTTCCCTCTGCCTACTCTGCCCAGTGCGGGATACAGCGTGAAGCTAAGTAGAGATAACTGATATTTTTCATTTCTTCGCTCTGCTTATAAGGCAAAGAGCGAGACTGATTTTTTTATTTTAACACAAATGCTTTAAATTTAGTGGAATATTTTAATATGATAAAATAAATAGCAGAAATGTGTTAATGTGAATAGAGTGTATAAACACTAGGTTTCCAAGTTTTCTCTGTCTACCCTGTACGGAACACAGTGTAAAGCTGAAGGAACATCTTTAAATTACATAAAATACTGAGGTCTAATTCGTTAATCAATGAACAGTTGAAACCGCTCTATACAAGGATCAGAAATTTGATAAAACAGAACGATTAAACGATAACTGTACCAGAAAATAAGCGAAATGTAATTAATGTGACCCGAATTTTTTAAATTATAAATTTCGTCCGAATGACCATTGAATGCCCATCATTTTATAAACTACCCACTTTAATAGTATTGAAAATTTTAAAAACTTTAACGTAGAAGGATTTTAGTCTGGGCCTCTTGGAAACAATAAAACACGGGGTGGAACTCTACCACTATAATAAAACCGTCTGAAAACCAACTTTACTTGTATACACACGCTAAAACTAAATTGAAAAAAAATATATTTTAATTTTAAGGCCTATCGTGGTGGAGAAGCATTAGCGTGAGAAGCCGTAGCGTGACAGGTTGTGAGTTCAATCCCTACTCGAGAATTTAAATATTTAATGTTTTCATTATATAGCAATACCTGGAATAAATCTGTAAAGCATATAAATATTTAGAAAATAATCTATCCATTAGATTATAATAAAAAATGATTCAGCATATAATCTACAAAAGATTATCAGCTGATTCATTTTTATGGGACATAACATTTAAAGATAGAGATTATGCAGTCTTTATCCCGAAACTCCGCAGGACCGGTACTAGAGCACAAATAACCGCACTTGTCACGCGCGTGTACTACCGCCTACCTAGTTACATAACTAAATGAAATAACTATTCAATATTTGAATATGACATTTATTAAATACATAGAAGTAGATAACCGTACTTAAATAATCAATCAATTTCCCCTAAATATAATTACATTAATATACGTAAAGTTCAAGCGGGTGAAGCCACGCGGGCCCGCTAGTCTAAGCCTACAAATTAGTAAAACACACATAAATTCTAATTATCCTAGCTTTAGACAGTCAATTTCCCTTGAGACGTACGAGTATATAAAGGTTTTATACAAAAACTCAGCCAAATGGACATAAACGATTGAGGAATTAATCTGACAAGTTTTGATTAGATCTTTTTTTTTGCAACAAATGTATAATATTTTAAATATCATTTCACTAAACATTCTTCTACGTTGACTCCGTATTGCGAATAGCAGGCTATAATGAGAGAATCGAATGTCCTTTATTCTGTACAATTCTTAATACATATAAGACTGTAAGCAGTAATACGCTATACTACTATGCCACAACACATCAACGAGCTTAAGGTACATAAAACCTGTGTCGTTTATAATTAGCCAAGACATACCTGAACTTACTATTCGCTTCTTATATTAAGATTTGCACCAATAAAATAAATTTAAGCTTTTTAGCGTTGTAAATTTGGCAAACAAACAAAATCAATAGTTGTTAAAACAAGAAAAGAACACTCTTCTCTCCACATTCTGCGTTCAATGCAATATTAGGTATTTTGATGTAGATTGATTTATTGAAATATTCAACACTGATTTTTATCTTATGAAAGCGGGGCAGTAAAAATTCCTGCGTTCCAGAACTTTCAGAGGCGGCGTTTAAAAACATATTGTCATATAAATACCTGTTATTGCTAGTTTTATATGCCATTAGAAAATTATGACTGTACTGTGAAAATTAATAGTTGATATTTACTGTTTGATAGACATATGATATAATCTTGTTTTTTAGATTCAGGTAACCTAAAAAACCTAGTATTCATATTCCTAGCACTATAGTATTCATATTCATAACCTAGTATTCATTTTCATTCTCATTCTCCAATTTTGGCCAAATTAAGACACATTGGGTATTAATTAGCGAAAGTCAACGCCTCGATTTACTTCCTTAATAATAAAGATAACGATCGATTGTGAATCGAACCCACATCCTGTCACGTTTACAGTCCGCAAGCGAGCGTCCCTGCGTCTCGCCGACCTGTTAAATAACCTTACGTCCTATTATCATTTATTGCCCGACATTGATAAGACAGCTGAACTAGAGACCGCCCTGACGCAGTGACACCATACGAGTAAGTCTATAAACGCAATGGTTGTATTTTCGTTTCGCTCGGAGGCTCATATTTAACATTTTAAAATAAAATATTTTCCTAGCTCTGGAAGCAAAACAAAGCGCGACGTCGAGGGTTGCCACTCAACATGCAATGCCTCCAGATTCGCCCGAAAGTATATAACGGAAGTGTCTCAATGGCAACGGAGTATATTAACTGTGATAATATGTTGTCTGTAATACTGCTGATTATTTATTCTATTTTTTGAAATTATGCTATTTCAAACATAATATACTTACGTCATAGGTGTTCATGTACTGGAAAAATATCAGCGCTTTATCGTTACATATGGTCATTAAATAAAATATACACTATATTTATATAAATATTTATAACATACATACGTACGTATGTGTATATACTTATATTATAAATATATGTACATGTTGATAGCTAATGGACTTTTTATATCTTGTTATTTTTCTATTTTTATTTTAAATTTAAATTTATATCTCAAAAGATTCAGAAGATATTGAGTGGAGATCGCTTTTTTCATTCAAAACAATAACGCAATTTTTATATTATAGGAATAGCTTAGATTGTTTTTGAATGAATCTTTCTGATATTCAGAAACGCTAAAAGAAATGATAATTAAATCTTGCCAAAATCAGTATTTAAAGTTTTTTTAAATTAGCTATATACAATCATCAGACATCTAAAGTACATGTAATCATTATAAGATTTATTTATCAATTTTATATTTCATTCCTTATTTTATGTCAATGTTATGCAATAATTGTACTTGTTATTTAATTATTTGTTCAACAGCTACACATCTACACGATTCTGTTCAAATAATTTTAATTGATGCATGTGAAACTTTATCTGACATTTCATGTAGTTGCAGGAGAAAATATGAATTCAGATTTATAATTATTATATAATTAATTTATTGAGGAATACTGAAAATTATGTAATTTCATCTAAGATCAGAGTTACGAACGATGGAATACGTTACGTACGAGTACGTTGGACGTGAATGAGTGTTAGTTATTTTAATTAGAGCGCACGAGTGAATTACCGCAATAAATAAATAATATTTGATTTACTTTCTCAAAGTATTCTGCACGTAGAAGGGTAGGCAAGGGGAACCTGGGAACCTAGTATTGGGAACTTTGTGAAAATGTTAAATATTTCTACTCCTCGAGTACGGATCGAACCCAACTTGTGATATTTAAAGTTATACTCTTGTGGCCCTGCGCTACGACTAGCCTCTGAATTGTTTTTTATACATATATAATATTTAAATTAAAGAGAAATCTTTCGTTTTTAATTAATTCATTACAGATCAATATATGGACGTCATTTTTTACGTCAAGATAATAACAAAAGGAGGCTATTTATTATCAAGCCTGGGATTAAAGTGATTTAAAATAATGATTTTCAAATTGATTTCAAATTTATTTTCTTTTAATCTTTTCATAATGAATTTTACAATTGATTGTTCAATTAAAATTAAGTTACACTAAATCTGACTATAAGCACGGCGGTTGTACATCCGGTTGCTACTCACGTAAATGATGAATTTTGATAAACTTGCTCCAATAATAAGACAATGTGCGGCGTTGAATTCCTCAATATTCAATTTCTCGAAAATTGAGCAGTATATGGGGAGCATAATGTCATAATACTGACTACAACACTGTACATCCTTCTATGTGGCTTATAGCTAGAAACTGGAAAACAATGTAGAAAGTAAAATATTTTACTAATTTAATATTTCTTGAACTAAAATTTTATATACCTTCAAAGCTCCAGACTAAACCTCATTTAAATATATAAACACTCTTCACATTCCATGATAAACATAATGTATGACTGCGTATACTATCCTGCCAGGCAGAGGAAACTTGAGAACCTAGTGTTAAGGCGCTCTGTTTATCTTCAACCTCACATTGACAGAACAAGCTATCTATACAGGTTGCTGAACTTGTTGTAATACGAGTAGGTCCGCGAAACATATTAGTTAAATTTTTACAACTGAAAATTCGCAGAAAGATGGAACTAAATTCCATCTTTCCGCGAAATTTCAGTGGTAAAAATCTTAGTCAACTTCAAATTCAGCAACCTGTATAGATAACGTGTTCTGTCACTGTGACGTCGAGGATAAACTAGTTATAAATAATTTAAGCTACGACCATTGTGGATTAAAGTTTTCAGTACCTGGCATTCAAGTGAAAAGTTCTCAAGAAAATCCGTATAAATATTTTAATAATATGTTACATTTACTGCTAAATGAGTTTAATTCAATATTGCACTTCATTTGTCATTGATATTTAATAAATGTGTTGAATAAAGAATATTTTGATTTAATTTGTTTTGATTTGATCACCCTGGTACTGATAGTGTCGTAAGAGGTGACTAAAGTGCATGTGGGAGTGTCACGTTGTCAGCAATGGCAACACGCATGGTCAGACTCGACCGGATTATTACTACACTCGGCATTTAAAACAGACGTTAAGTAGTGGCTTTGGCTACTGCGTTTCGCATTGGTTAATGTCGGGCCCCGGTGACCCGACCGCTCGTTTTCCTTTATACATATTATGGAGCAATTTATACATATTATGTATATATTCTTGTGATGTATTTTTTCTAAATTTCATTTTCTTCCTTACTTGAGACCAACATCACTTTTTGTCATGAACAAAAAATATTTAGTCACAGCAGTCCAACGGCTGACCGTAAACATTAAGGTTGGGTTACTGAGTCGATTCCCTAATAGAGTTTTGATTTGTTTTTCATTTCCTACCTATAAAGAGAAGGCAAACGCGGCGCTTAGTTTTGCTATTAAATAACAATATATTTTTACATCCGTGTCCTTATTTTATTGCAGATTTAAATTTATGTTAAGTATATTATTTACATAAATAAAATTTTTCAGAAAAGTTTTCCCTTATTACCAGAGGAAAGAAATGAAAAATAATAATTATTTATTTTCCTCTAGAGGGGCTCGAGCTCACAACCATCGCAACGTTGTGCTTCTACGACTATATCCTCACACACGCAAAAAATTTAAACAAAATAATCAATAAATGTGGTGTACAACTGAAACTACGTCATATTGCAATATAATACATAAATAATTCCCCACGACACAGGGTAAAAGGGAATACCGTATATTTTCCTCTTTTTTCGTGCAATTGACGTAAATCATCAGTTTCTCCATATTACATGTTCAAAATATTTTGCGTAAAAATATATTTAACATTTCTATTTTTTTTATATAAATATGATTTTTTTTTCATAAGTAAAACATGAAGTTAACGAAACAGTTAGAGAAAGAAATAAATTAGAAATCTTTAACTACACGAGCACATTGAAACAGACTAGCGCGTCGCAAACGAGACGTGTCGTAGGTTCGATCTCCACTCGATGAAATGAAATATTTAATATTTTCAAATTAAATATTTAATGTTTTTATTTCTTAGCTCTGGTAACAAGGCAAAGCGCGGCGGTAAGTTGCGGCATTGAAAACTCAATGCGTCAAATAAAAACTAGGTCCTTACCATGTGCGGGATACAGCGTGATGCTGAGAGGAAATATCTTATCACATCGAGCCGCAGTACCACAAGTGTAACCGTAAGTAAATATATTTAATATTTTATAAAATCACAATGAAAAAATAAAGACTAATAAAATAGCTACAAAGACCTATATCTATACAATATATAGCATTTTATTTCGTAAAAGTTAATTACGTATTATATATTGTGTGGAATATTGCTAGTAAAGCTGCAATTTGCAATCTATTCATACGGTTACTGAATGACGTTTAGAAAATATATGTCACACGAAGATTGCTGTGAACACATCGACTGACTTATTTTTTATAATTCTGAAAGGATTTTAAGGAAAATTAAAAAAGATATTTCTTGGAAAAAGACGTCTGACTGTAAACATGACGATTGTAGATTGGACTCCTTCATTTCAAAATCTCTCTTTCATGACAGTAATTATGAATAACTTAATTTATAGGTCTTTTTCTTTAAATATGCAAGAAAATAGTTTATAAACTGAGTTATCCATAATTATTATCAAGAAGAACGATAGATTATAAAGCGATTTTAAAACTACTCGTAACAGTGTAATTTTGTTAAAAGGAATAATTTGTTTACCAAAAGTAATGAAATTCAATTCAAAACATAAATGCTCGCCGTAAAAACGGATCCAAAGTAAATGTTTAATAATACGTCGTTCTCGACTTCACATGTTCTGTGGTCACTCGGGCTAAAATTAACTGATATGAATTTAACTTGGTTATTTTTTACTATCGGACATTAAAGCAAATACCAATCTTATAATCAAGTACCTACAACTTTAAAGTACGCTAACTCTCTCTTTCTCTATCTCTCTCTCTCTCTCTCTTTCTTCAAGCTTCACTCTATATTGCGCAAGATGAAAAGTAAACATTAAATATTCCATGTTCGCAAGTGGTAATTAAACCCATATCCTGTTGTGTTTACAGTCACACGCTTGTTCGTTAAAAAAATGTCGATCATAAAATATTGTCTCGCTCCGTCACGACGGCCTCATTTTTAATACGTCAAGAAGTTTTATGTTAAATATTTCTTAAGCTTATTGTATTTTAGATAGAAGCTCGTCGGTCTGTGACCGCGATCGCGCGATCGCGACGATCGCTAGACATATAGGCGTTACTGGAGTGTGATAAATGACTGACATCGCCACTGCATGAACAATATAGTGTAAAGGAAAACAAATGCTAGGGTTGGTAACGTTAGTTTAGCAATAAAACTGTAACCTTCGTACTAAATAGTTGTCTGTTAGTTACTCAGTAAAGACGAAAGAACCATTGATACAAAAACCGTAAAGAACCTAGAACATATAGAACTTAGGTTATGTATTATTTTAGAATCGGATGGAAGGTGAGGAACGAAAAGAACCAACGCCGTAAGGATTCACTACAAGCTTAAAGTTTTACAAATTCTTATTTATTACACGTATTTATAAAGACGTTAACATCCCTGTGTCTTGAGGCGGCACCATTGATTATTTACGCGTTCCCTCCACTACGCGTCGCTCTCACGTGAGTGACAATCGGATATAGTTATTGATACTTCAACAAATACATGTTTTATTGGTATCTAACGATTGACTTGACTTATGTAGGGATTTATGTTAGGGTGAATGTAAAATTGTTGAACGTTGAAAATGAAATCAAAATGGGAATCCGAAGTGTCATAATGGAAACCGAGTGTCTTAACACTAGTTTCCCAGATTCTCTCTGCTTGTGTTGCTATCTGAGAGACACCGAGTAAAGCTAAGTGTGTTCGCGCCACGACAGATCCGACTTCTGCTACTAATTATCATTAATTATTTATTTTAAATTAAAAAACTTCTTACATGAAATAAACAACGTAACGTACAATCTTTAAACTATAAATATTAATAATAAAAATGACAGAGTAGTTTGTTACATCACGTACTAAGTAGCGGAACCCAACTCCGCGCAATGTTTTCATCCCAGAGCGACGAAATAAATATAATTTATTCTATATTCGAGTGAAAATCGAACCCACAATGGTTATGTTTGCAGTAAGAAACGTTTACGTTTTGTTTATTTATTAAATAATATATTTATATAACGCCATACTCTTATTAAAAACATTAAAAAAAACATTTAGCGAGATTTGAACTCATCCTCCTTTTGAAAGCTGTCCAAGCGCTCTGACCAACTAATCCATAATTTCTCATCTTTCTACCTTATAATAATAATTTGGCAAGAGATAAAATTATTTATTACCTAAATATTATTATCATAATCGTTTGAAGTGACATTCCACACTAAGAAAGAATATTTAAAAAAAAAAGAAATATTAAAAAAAAATGATAGTACTAAATTTAAAAACGTACAAAAATTTGAACGAAGCGGGACTTGAACCCGCGCCTCTTGGAGTCCGTCCAAGCACTCTGACCACTAAGTTGTTCATTATGAATGAATGGCTTAGTGGTCAGAGCGCTTGGACGGATTCCAAGAGGCGCGGGTTCAAATTCTGCTTCGTTCAAATTTTTATACGTTTTTAAATTTAGTATTTTTCTTTCCTAAGTGTGGAATAACACTTTAAAAATAGTATTAATAGTTATAGTGTCATTTTTATACTAAAAATATGTAACGTCTGTTTTACATACAGTCTTTTGTATCCCATAGTAAATCTTTGCATGTTTTGTATTGCAATAACGTCGCTTATATTGAACCAGATTGAACTCACAACCATCATCAATTACAATGAACTATTTACAAATCTCATGGGACCTATTATTCTTATATATTCTTATAAGATGTGTAAATAAGAATATTTGTTGAAAGATTAAGTGAAAATGTACATATAATCTGCTTACTTCCTCCCTCCTTCAGAAGATCTCTCGATACAAACTGTAATTAAATTTTAAATTATTTTTATTAACGAATGAGCGTTAAAATAATTAAATAGAGACGGCGAAAATGTAATTATTTATATTTAAAAGAAAAAAATATTTTTTTGGCTGAAAACAAATAAACGCTCAATTACTCTGTTTTAATTAATTTATATAACCGATAGCCGAACTCAACAACATTAGCTCAATGCTAATGTCGACATCAAATTGGTATGAATACTTTATTTTTCTTTTTTTATGTTCACGCTGTATTCGACATAGGAGGGTTCCCTCTGCCTATGTGGAATGTGTGTGTAAAACCTATTGTTAGAACACTCAGTTCCCATTGAAGCACTTCAGTTTCGCACTTTCCGGAGAAACTATTTGTATTGCGTGATGGATTACAGTACTCAACGTCGCGCTTTGCCTCGTTATCAAAACAATAGAAAATATTCTATTTCCTCGAGAAAGAATCGGACCCACAATCTGTCGCGTTTGTTGTCGCACGCTTGTGCCTCTGACCTAAAAGAAGTCTCAATATCTATATTTTGTTCGATTATTAAATTCCATCATTTTAGTTTCAATCGACATTTCGGACTACAGAAAACAATATATAGACTATAGAAGAAACATTTACATGATACAGATACGTGAGACCGTACAATAATATTTTACTTACAATATTTACGATTTAGATGAAGTGCGTGCTGTTATACCTGGAACCTGCAAGTATATTTGCGGATCCCTGGACTGACGCTACCGCGTCAGCATTATTGCCGAATGCTTAAATATAATAATCACTTATTACTTTCAGTCTCCATCCCATTGTCTTAG